>JAYMTF010006498.1:0-10193 GCA_036897485.1 Pelargonium nanum
CCCCACCCCACCCGACGCAATGGGATTTGAACCCACGACCTCCTACATGGAGATGTGTCTTGACCATTGCGCCACCCCCTAGGGGGCGGTTTGGTTGGTCTTGTTTCATAAATTTAAGTTCTCGGGTTCTAATGTATTCTTTTGTACAGAGGTGGTAAGGGACCTTGAAAGATTCATCTGTATTATATTTTAATTAGGATGTTTTAGTTGATGACCTGTCTATTATATTTGTTAATTAGGATTTGAGGATTCTATTTCAGAAATCTATTTATCTGAGTTGTTATTCTTTTGCCACGACCACAGGGTGAACCAAGTTTCCATCTGTTTGGATTCTTAATGTGTATTGGGGCTACAGCTGCAAGGGCACTGAAATCAGTCTTACAAGGAATTTTGCTTTCTTCTGAAGGGTAATGAATATTTTATATATTTATTTCTGCATCATATTTTATTACAGTAGTCTGCATAGGCTTTGTTTTTATTTATTTTTATTGAGTAATTCCTGTCTAGAAATGATTACTGAAAGGCCAATGATTTTTGTGTTACTAGGGAGAAGTTGAATTCAATGAATCTCCTTCTATACATGGCTCCAATAGCTGTCGTATTCCTACTTCCAGCTACACTTATAATGGAGGAAAATGTTGTTGGTATTACACTAGCTCTTGCAAGAGACGATCATAAGATCATCTGGTATCTATTATTCAATTCGGCGCTAGCATATTTTGTCAACTTGACTAACTTTTTAGTCACAAAACACACAAGTGCTCTGACTCTTCAGGTATGCCCTTCCTTTCCATATACACACCCGTTCAGTTTGCTTTCTACTTCTGGATTCCTGTCAAATACTCTGCATTGGCATTTAAAATGCTAAACTGGTCATTTCATTTCATATAAGAGTGGGAAAACAGTATGCAAGCATGTAGATGGATATAGCCAATTTGAATTGTGAAATTACACTAATATTGCAATAAAATTAGGGGGTTTTATTTTTTTGATCGGCCATTAGGGGGTTTTATTAGATAGCCTTTGAGCTGTGCTTGTTGCAATCAAGCTCCCACTGTAAGTTTTCTTTTAGTTTAGTTATTATAAATGCTAGTTCGATTAGAAATAGATTACTTTTGGCCAGTTATGTATGGATAGCTCAGTGGGATGCCAAATTCTTTCAGGATGATAAGGAGCGATTTGAGTTATCGGAGAGTTTGTTATTTCATTATTTCTTTCATGTGAAACACTTGTACGGTTTCTTAGTTACCCCTGAAACTATTAAGTTTGATATGGACACCTTTACAAGCTCATATTTCATACTATACATCCCAATACTTCATTTGATATCTACATGGAATTCAAGTCGAGCCATGACCTTAAATATTATATTCTGATTTGGATTGTTGGCCTTTCATGAGTTCATATTTCTTGTGGAATAAAGTATATGGTGTGGCTCGTATAATTTTTATTCAAATCATGATAGTGCAGTGTCACATATGATCCTAGCCCAAGAACAAAAACGCAATAATCACATTCACATAGAAAGCCATACATGTCACCCAGCCATGTACTTTAAATGAAAATATATTGCACATTTTCAATACTCGATGATGTCTTCAGTGACTGATCGTATGTATCCCCATATTATGATGTGATTAGGTCTCGTATCTTTATGTTAGATGTCATTTCATTGTTCTGACTGGTTTGAGCTAGATTAGTTCATTAGTTATGCTGTCATGCAGAATGTAGCAAGATTGCCAGTGTTAAGGGATTCATAATAGTGATGCACTTTAGGGAAACTGTTTATGTTAGATGTCATATTATTTTTCTGACTGGTTTGGGCTAGATTAGTTCATTAGTTTTGCTGTCATGCAGAATGTAGCAAGATTGCCGGTGTTAAGGGATTCATAATAGTGATGCACTTTAGGGAAACAGTTTGCCTTTGTAGCAAGCACCATGTTTACTGTTTAGACATTTGGGTTTCTACACCAATTTTCAAGTTCTTTTGCAGTTCCATTTGGCCATCTAGTTCCCAAGTTTTGATTTTGTTTTAGAGATTTAGAATGTCTTCATAAACAACTAATTGAAGAATCACTTGACAAAATAGCAAATATATGATGCCAATTGCCTGGTAGGCAATACGGTCTCTCGTCATGCCTTTTGTAAGATACACCTACTTATTGTTTGAGAGAGGTGGGTCATGACTCATGAATTTGCATCTCCTAGCTCATTTGTTCAGCTAACAAACACATTGCCGCATCAGCATGTGGTGGGACAGGGAAATGTGCATTGATTTTTTTTTTTCAAGTGCATGATAGCCCACAAACTGTCAGCGTTTTTATTTATAATAATTCTCTTTCCACTTTTCATCGTTTTAGGATTTTTTTTTTTTTAGATGCTTCACTTAAGTTCTGAGATTAAGTAATTTTTTTGGCTCTTTCAGGTACTAGGAAATGCTAAAGGGGCTGTGGCTGTGGTGGTTTCAATATTAATTTTTAGGAATCCCGTGTCAGTTACTGGAATGCTAGGTTACGCGCTCACCGTCTTTGGAGTAATCCTATACAGTGAAGCCAAGAAACGAAGCAAATGAGAGATCACCTTCCTGTGGTTTTGGTACTTCACTCGTGCAAGACAGAGGCAGCGTAACTGAAGAAACATTCAGGCCATGTGCGACCAATTGGTGTCACGGATTTTGCTCTCTCTCTCTATATATTCTATTTTTGTTACCCGGAAGCCTGAATACTGGTTTCCATCTGTATCATCAACAATAGGCAGATATCCCAAAGTAGAAATTTTCAATAAGTGACTGATTTGTCTCTGTTATTCCCCAGCTTGGAATTATAGAGGAATATCTTTTTATTTTCATTCTTTCAGGAAAAAAAGTTGTAGAATTTGGTCCTTACACAAGTCTTATCGTCGGTCTGTTATTAACATTTCGATCATATTTGATTAATTAATCAACATACTCTGAATTTTACCATTTATAAATATCTATTCTTCTTAGGCTATTTCAGTCTGTAATGTATTGTGCCAGGAATTATCTCCAAAAGATTGTGCCTATATGTGTGTTTCAGAAATTAACAGGTTTTACAGAATGATCAAACTTGTTTGTATTAGTGGAAAAATGCCACAAGAACCATTCAAAGCAGGAGCATTTAACAAAGACTTGCCAGGATCTGCAGGCATTAGCAAGGAAACTGCAAAATTAGGCATTTGTCAATATCTTTTGTATTAATAATATACATTTTATGTCCTCATGCCTATTATTTTAAGTCAGAACAGACAAGGTACAACTCTTCCTTGTTGGATAACTTGACATGTGACCTAAAACAAGATCTACACTGTTAGGTGACAATCCACTGTGCCAACTACTCAACATGACACAGCATATATCTATCCACAACTTCATTATCAGTCTTGACGATCTTCACTATAGTTGGATTACGGTTTGGTAAGTATAGATTTTGAGAAATGTTTGTACTATTCCTTGTTGTCATTGCACGGGAAGCTAATATTAAGTGACCGAAATTGAGGAGAAACGATTTTGGCCATGCCTCAAGCCTTTCAATGAAAATCCATTTCCCGCACAATGTAACAAAAGTTGTGGAAGTGCGCTTTGAAAGGTGAAGCGACATGATAGACTTCTTGGTTGCAGAAGTTGTTATGTTAGGAATAGACTTCATCTCCTCTTGTGTTGCAACATCTCATCTTGTTTTTTTTATAAAGACATTGATGATCTCTTTTAAACTTAACATCTTTTTTCGAAGAAAGAAATTTTGAGAGCATTAGAGTCTCATAATTGATTTGAAATACTTTATTTCAATTGATGTTTTTGAACTCTTGAGAATTATGGAACCTCGTGTATTGATTCAATGGAAATCCACAAGAGCTATCATTTGGACCCATTGACCTCCACTTGAGCTTTCATTGTCATTTGGATGGAAATGATCTCACTCCCTTGCCAATTGTGCATGATGTACCTAACCGGGAGCATATGCTTATGAATATGAAGTATACCCCTTTGTGTGTCCCCTCCTATGTTGAGCATATAAAACTCAACTCATCTTAGATTTATGGTAAATCAACACTAATCAAATTCATTTATTTTTATTTTTTATTAGTAAGCGGTATCTTTATTAAAAAGCCCGAAAGTCGGAAATAAAAGTTCAACCAAGCACGGAGGCAAACAACTGAAAACATCATTACATGAACATAACGAGGTTCGAGCACCAAATCGAAGCAACTAAACATCATTGCAATCCTGCAGATTTGTTTTAGATTTGTGCCAAGAATTTCCATCACATTTTGCAGTAAGTCAAAATCGAAGCAACTAAAATGAAGCAATCTCCTATAATTTTCAATTCTTTTACACTGTCCTCTCACAAAACCAGTTTCGTTCTCAATGTGATCTAATTATGCATTACTTAACCTTAGTCAAGAAAATAATGAAAGTTCTCAAAATTACATATTTTTAATAATCCGACTTTCCCAAAATTAGGTTAGTCAACTCCCTTCACATCACTCTATTTCTACAACATTATAAACATACTTCAGTTTTCATAATATCTGAATTTCCCAGTTTATGGCTGAGAAGCTTAACAAAAACTAACAAATTTTCTGAAGTTGGGAATTTCTGTCAAGAAAATGAAGAAAGTTCTATGGAAATCAGATATTTCAATGGAAATTTCAAGGTTTCCATGGAAATCCAGAATAAGAAAGCATCCCATAAATCATTCAAACACAACATGCCCAACAAAGACAAGAAAGAAAACAAGAGAAGGAGCCAAGTTTTTGCCGGTTTCCCACCACAGATCCAGAGGAAGACACACTAACAAGCATAACAAAACCATGCGAAAACATAATAAACAAGGGCGCCCATTTTAAGACTCTGGAACAGAGGCTGTTGCACCCCTCCTAATTGAGGCGGATTTGATAAGATGGTTGTAGCTGCCTTTCTCCTTGAAAAGTTGGGAGAAATGGTGTTTGCAATACAAAATACCTTCAAGAGCTGCATAATTTGATGGAGACAAGGCACATCCACCGTGCGAGCATTTGAAGCATGATTTGTGATATGCTTGGCTCTCCACTGTAACCTGCAAAAGTTTGGTATAACAAACATACATTATAGGCTCTAGCATGTTATGCAAATGAGTCGTTTTACAAAAACTAGCAAATGCACATGATGATGAGGATGATATATAGTATATACTTGTTTTATCTGTGAATTTCATTATTCGAAGAACACAATAAATGACAGCATGTGCATAGATATTCTAGTTTTAATGTAAATCTTGCATTTCACATTGCCACCTTGGTTATTCTGCATAAACTGAATTAGATTTGGGTTTCATATACTCAAGAGTCAATGCAACAAAGAAACACAAAGTCAATTCACCCCACATAACGAACCTTGCAGTACGTCAAATAGAACTACACCCTGATCATATCAAGTCTCTCTCGAATACTCGAGCTTATTGGAAATGGCAAACTGGAGACAATAGTGCTTCACCCAGCAGATGCCCCAAGTCTTAAAACAATAAGCAAAGTACTACTCCTATGATATACATATTACAGGTATATGAACATATTTTACACCCCAACTATTTCCATGAAATATCATTTAAACAGGACACACATCCTCTAGTAGTAATTAGAATACAAAAATATAGAGAGATCTGCTAATCTTACCTTTTCCAGTGGATAAGCAGTTTTGCCACAAGTTGCACATTTGTCTTGTGTCCCAGAAAACATGCCAGCAGCTTTACTTGGTGACCGGGTCTGGAACCAAAACAAGCTATTCTATATCAGCAACGACACCCAGAAACATATCACAACTATAATGGTAGATTTGTTCAATAGTACAGGAAATTTACCAGTTCTGGAGTTAGCTTGTCAGCTGACTTTGCAGCTGTTGAAAATCAAATTTATAATGAATTACAGGCATAACAGAATGAGTAAGAAATCAAATAAACATAATCATCAAACAAAACTAGATGACATACGTGACTGGAAATTCTTGTTAAAATTCCCCGTTTCTTTGAAGAGCTGCTCAAAGTGAGGCTTACAATACAGAACACCTTCCATTGACGAATAGTTGCTCAGCTAAAAACATAAGAATACATTCCCCCGTAAGAAGCACAAACTCAAATAAATATGTCCATAAGTTTGATCTTACAACTCATTCCTTAAAATTTCAGCCTGATAGATATCCAAAAAAAAAACATAATTGAGTATGGGACATATTTCTTTCTAACTACATTGATATTAGAGCATCAACAAGCATGTGATAGATTATTGTACAATACCTTTAGTGTCCCTTTGCAATGGGTACACTTGAAGCAAGACTTGTGATACACAACCCCATCGGCCGATAACTCTTCTACTGGATACACCGTCTTTGTACAAGCCTTGCACTTCTGTTGAGTTCCAATGAAAGACATGGCTATGCCTTAGATCTGACTCCTCTATACCACCCAAGATCAGCACCACCAACCCAAAGAAGCAGATCAAAGCTCAACAACTTCACAAACAAAAAAAGAAACACAGAATTGAGAAAAAAAAATCAAGTCATAACAAATCAAATCAAGGAAAAATGAGAATCAACTAGCTCTTTCCTGTTTGGGTGGTGAGAAAACAAGCAGGCAAGTAAAACGCAACCTATAAAGTTCGAATCTTTTTGGACCAAAATCTATTGAACGTCGATAAATCAACAATCCCGGTTCAAAAACTGAAACGAATGCAACAATCTGACTCCAATAAACACAACCCAACACTCAATTTCTCATATCTATCCCACCAATTCCCCGGAAACCGATCTGACTCACAAAAAACACGACCAAACCCACATATACTCATCAAAAACTCTGAAAACAAACTTCATTCAACTGATCAAAACGAAAACAACCAGAAGCTCATATTGACAGAGATCTAAACCAATAAGTAACAAAACAAGCTCAAATTTAGATGAGGAAAAAGAGCAGCCGATGATTACAGGATTGACTGATGCGTGGACTGGATTGCTTCTTCGATCTAGAGTCAAAAGCAAGAAGAAGACAAGCGAAATGGAGAGGATTGAAGAAGAAGAAGAGTGAGATAGGTTTTATGCGAGAGAGAGAGAGACGTTATTGGGTTGGGCGCTTTTGGCAGAGAGAGAGAGAGAGAGATGCAGCGAAGTGGAATTGATGATAAATGATGGAGATTGGAGAAAATTGGGTGAGAGAGAAAATCGAATTTTAAAATAAAGAAAATGGTGTCTGTAATGTAATATTGTAGATAATTAAATAAATAAAATATCGGAGAGGCAGAGCATTTTGGTTGGGTCCAGTTTGTCACCTTCGACATGGTAACCATAATTAATATTTATTAATTTACAAGGTTCTTCTTCCTTCGCTGGCTTTGGCTATGGCTATGGCTGCCATTTTTACAACGTTGACCCTTCCTAAGAGAGTACTAACAAACTCTGATACTAGCATAACTAGTAAAGTACGATTTCAAACATGAAAATAACCACTATACTCGTAATAAGTATACTCTTAAAGACAAACATATACTGAAGACGTGAATGATAGTAAGATGTTTACAAGTGGATCAAATAAGAGAAGTCAGTAGTGACGATGAAACTAAAGGAAGAACAAGACTAATCAAGTCATATGTACTAAGCTACCTAATGGAGCTTTCCAAGCTCCATGGCACAGATGATGGTGGTGTTAAAGACCATTTTTTTTTGTGCTACTGGTCGTTAGACCTGCCTAGGGGTCACATTGACACTGAAAACAATTGACCCACTAGATTGGGGAAGTTGGGCTCGCACACTGAGATCACCAACCAGTGGTATCAAAAAAAAAAAAGTCATATGTACTAAATCAATGGGTTATTGAATCGAAAATAATACAAACAAGAAAAACTGAATCACTGCTAATAAAAAATTGAACCACCGCTAATGCTTCGAAAAAACTTTAATGAAAAAACAGAAAAGAAGAGAAGAGAAAAAACGTGAATTTTTTTTTTCTGGTTTTAAGCGTTTCTCTTCTTTCGATATTAATTACACAACTCTTATTTTGTGACATAAAAGATAGAACAACCATTTTATGCCTTATGGTGTTTCTAAAATCTCATCCATTAAAACATTTTCAATATAAAAAGAAATAGAGTACACTATACACATAAAGAAATGTATTATTAATTAATATTAATAGTGTATACATAATAATAGTGAGTATAGAGATGAAAGCATGAGCCTAACATGTTAGCATGATTATCAAAATGTGGCAGCAGGTAAGGTATAAATAATTAGACTCCAAAGAAGAATCCAAATGTTGTGTTTTAATTATTAGTGAAAGTCAGTCAATTGATCTTCTTCTCTTCTTTATCTTTTTGTTGTCTCCTTACTTGTTTGCTTCTCAGCTGGATCATATGTATGCAGTTTAGCAATGGCAGGTTCAGTGAAAATGCTCATCATTTCTTGTTGCTTTATGGGACATCACATGATGTCTTCTCTTTGACATTAATTTGAATCATCATCATCATCTTAATTCATGCTCAAAAATATGAAAGTAAATCAAGGAGATGATGGCATTTTCTTCTTGTTTCAAGGCCCACTTCTGGTGTTTGTTTTCTTCACCATCTCAATCTTCTTTTACTTTCACCTTAATTACTTTAAAAGTGGCCAATTGCTTAACATATACTCATCTAATTGTGTTAAAGTTGTGTAATATTAGTATGTACGTACCAAAAGAGGTGAGCATTGCTCATGAACGAATTGCATCGGTGAATATGTCAGTCAATTGATGCTTGCTAGGTATAGATCGAGGAATAAGAACTCTCTCGTATTGTTTATAAATAAAATGACTATCAATGAGCAAATCACTTTGATAAAGACTCCTATTTGGACAAATGTGAACCTTCTTGTCATACAAGAACGCTAGGGAAACACAACTCACTTGAATAGGGGAGTGAGAGTTTTGACTTAGAAAATTCTCTTACCAATGTGGTGTGTAGTGTTAAATGAGAGGTCTATCTTTTGTAGAGGCACAGTGAGACGGTGGCAATGTGGTGTGTAGTGTTAAATGAGAGATCTATATTTTATAGAGGCACAGTGAGACGGTGGCAATGTGGTGTGTAGCGTTAAATGAGAGGTCTATTTTTTAGAGGCACAGTGAGACGCTTACAAAATATTGTAACTTTTCAATAAAAAACACAACTATTTTTAATTAAAAATCAAGGACAATTTTTAATTTTGAAACAATTGTGTATTAATTTGGGACAGTTACATCTCTTTGTACGCAACTATGTATTTATTGAAAACATAAATTAAAATTTTTGAAAATGGCCATAACAACTGAGTTTTGTAAAAATTGAGTATTAATTATAGTTATAAAATGACATCTCTTGAACATGAGCCAAAAAGTAAAAGAATCTAGACTTGAGCCAGCTAGGGAGGGATCCAATCCGTGTGAACTTGCTTGATCTTTCACTCCAATGTGTGTTGCATCTCTTATTGCAAACAAGTTGGGCGCAGAGGTCAGTATAGTCACGTTGGAGAAGAGTAGGAATTTTTTAGTCGAAGAGGCGAACATGTTTGAGATCACGTGCTCGATGATCATTCTTATCAAGTTAGTGAAGATCTCTCCTATAATAGGAATATGACCTCGAGCATGATGGACGACTGGTGAAACATCGAAGGTACCTGCATAATGAGTGTTGTTTCTTTTATTGTGATTGATTCAGGCGCGATAGTTGACATAGTCATAATGTCAGCTATTGGTCATCTCTTTCCGTATCTCAACCTCATGACTTGTGCAAGCATAGATTCTTCCTCCAAATCAGTCTTAGGTAGAGGTTGTTACCCGACTTCGGTGCATGATGATATTCACAATGTTGTATTCCCTCTAAAAAGAGAGTCTAGTGGAAAGATCGTTTTTCAAATTTATCAAATTGCTCCAAATCTTGGTTGAGATCATAATCGTAGCATAAGTAAAGAATATATAAGTATTTTTGAAAAACAACTACGGGTGTGAGAGTAAGAAAGTTAACCAGATATTTTGAAAGAACAAGATTCAAAGAGAGTTTTAGAAAGATATATTCAAGGGCAAATTGCGGATAACCCCTATGGGTTATCACTTAAAGCAAATAACACCTTATGGTTTACTTAGTGGCACATAGCCCCCTGTGGTTTCATTTTTAACTTTTTTCCGTTAAAATGGATGGAAATA
>JAYMTF010006499.1:0-10193 GCA_036897485.1 Pelargonium nanum
CCTCTTCATACTTGGACTCATGTATGACCATCCGACGTGGATGTCTATGTACACGCGTCAAGTCATGATTGTCCAGTAATTTTATGATTTTTCATGTATCATCAGTAACAAAAGCTATATTTGAAAATTGGACTTATTGTACCATAAAAGCCCGTGAGGGACTATTGTTTCAAAAAAACAAAGCTCTCTCACTCTGACTTCGAGTCCTCTCTCCAACTCCGACTCCGACTCCAAGCGCCTCTCTCCCACTCGAACTCCGGATCCGAGCGCCTCTCTCGACATCGACTTCTCCGCCTCTATCAGCTCAGCAGGCAAGATATTTTTCCTCTCTTCTACTGCTTCATAACTGCTGATTTTAGGGTTTTGTTAGAGCTTATCTAGTTTTTAGGGCATTGTGATACTGTTTTCTGGAGGAAGATGTGGTGGTTTTTCAGATCGTAGAAGTTTTATGAAATATGTATCTGATTAGCCATTTTGTATTCCCAATTTTGTTTTTCAAATTTTGTTTGAATGTTCAAATTTTATTCCCAATTTTGTTAATCAAAGTGTTCCCAACTCTTGTCCAAATAGTGCTCGGCAATTTGCCGGAAAATCTGGGTAAAAGAGAGATTTACGCGAGGCTCTGTCGGGCCAACAACTTTGATGGTGGCACCAAGGTATATTGTTTTTTTTTTTGGTGTTGAGAAATTAGAGTTTTGATCTTAACTCTCGCGTTCTCAACTAATTGACATACTTTTTCGTAATTTCTGTTTGGCTTATGAGAAATGGGAAAAAAGTTATATTCTCTTCTTATTTTCTCAGTAAATAATGATATGAATGTTCATTGTGTGTGTGTTTTTTTTTCTTGCTGGAGATTTTGAGAAATTGGATTTTTTTTTTGTGCAGAAAGTTTGGTTGAACAACAATGGTTGTGTTTGTTTGTCTATTTCCGCAAAGGGTTTAGCAATTACTGGGATCGATGATCGGAGATACTGGAACTATGTTTCTACTGAAGAATCTAGGTGAGTTTCTGTATGATTTTCTTTAACCTTGATCATATTTGAATTCCATAAACCAGTGTGTTTCTTAGTCATAGATCTTTTGGGGTCTGATTTTGCTGATGAAGTACAATGATTATGGCATTTTCACATTGAGATATTTAGAAGTAGATTATTTTCTTTTTCCTGTAAAATTCTGGAAATTAATTCATGACAACCTAGTAATTAATAATGTCAGCAAAGTCTGCTAAAGCAATTTCTTGATATTTCTAGTTGACACTTCCATTTTTGACATAGTCCTGTTGTTCTCTGCTCCAACATGTGTTTTGACTAGAGAAAATATGTGTGTATTCTCATAACTCATAAGCAGATACATGACTTGATCAATGTATCAATTATGACACATTTTTCCAACCCAAATGTTGGAAACTTTACTAACAAAAGCTTCTTAGAGATTAAGAAGGCTTATGATGTATCTTGTCCTCAGGGTAATTGACCTTGGTGCACCAAAATCTGGTGTTGGCAACAAAAGCCCTATCTCGCTGAACGATACGGCGTTTACTTTATTTGCAAACTGTAACGACCCCAAAGCTCACGCGCACACACTCGCACATATATGCTAGCACCTTATGGATCACTTCCCTCCCTATAACCTGTTCAGTGATGTATATTACATAAGTTTGCTATATTGAATTTTGTTGGTTTCTTTCAAATTTCAATGATTCTTCCCTGAAATATGTTAAATTTGATAGCTAATTGGTTGCCCTGTTGAAATAAGACGATCAAGAACTTTACTGATGTTGTGAGACGCGGCACGGAATTTGAACTGACGTTTTGGTTCCTTCCACGTAGGTTCCATACTGTTGCATACCTGCAGCAAATATGGTGGTTTGAAGCTGACGGCGAGTTTGAGTTCCCATTTCCAACAGGGACGTATAGTCTATTCTTTAGGCTTCAGTTGGGGCGAGCCTCCAAAAGGTTTGGTCGCAGAATCTGTCATTCTGAGGATGTACATGGTTGGGATATAAAACCAGTTAGGTTTCAGCTATGGACATCTGATGGTCAATACTCTGCATCACAATGTTTCTTGCAGGAACCGGGAAAATGGGTTCTCTACCAAGCAGGGGAATTTGTGGTGACAAAGCCCAATTCCTCGACAAAGATTAAATTCTCGATGACACAGATTGATTGCACGCACACAAAAGGCGGTCTGTGTTTAGACTCAGTGTTAGTATACCCAAGTAAGTTTTGATGAAAGGTTAAAGCATTTGATTTTTTTGCTGCAGCTAACCTTGTAGATAGAATAGGAAGAAAGTGTGCGGAATGGGATATCTTTAAGGCCTGGAATGGTTTGGTGTATATAAAAGCGAGCTTATAGTAATTGCGTGTACATCTATATTTTCCAATGAAGTGTTGTTTCAACTGATCTGTAGATTCTAACTTCATCTAGACTCCAGCACTTTGTCTTTTAGCTGGTCTTCATAAAGTCAGTTTATATGAAATTTGGGTTATGTTTTGGGGCATAAGGTGTAAAATGTATTTACGATTGGTAAATTTTATTGTCAAAATTATGGTATTGTAGTAAAATTAACACATTATTTTTATAATTAATTGCAAAAACAAATTCGAACCATTAGTTTTGGCAATATGTGTCTACATTTCAACTATTGAGTTATTTGATTAATGGCTACACACTTTTTAACATGTTTTAGGAGACAAACATATTCCCGTACCAAAGACAAAAAAAGAGTATTGGTAAACATAATCATGAACAAATTTTTTGTCAAAAAAATAAAAATAAATAAATAATCATGAACAAATTAGTCAAAAGTACCACAAAACTAGGTTCAACAATTATCAATTCTCGATCAATTCATTTTAATGGTTACCTACTGATATACTTGGTGCATTTACTTAATCGAACTATTCAACAAAGCCAGTTGATGCATTCAATAATGATTTAGTATGTATATTTATGAACATCAACACAGCTAGTAAAACAACTAATGCTTTTAAACAATATAAAGGTAAATACAGAACAAAATAAACTAAAAATATTGCAAAACAACATACAAAAACAGAGTTACATTTCAAGAAATGTGAAAAACAGAGAGTTGCTAGATTTGACGAGTTTTCTTTGTTCATTGCCTTTTTCTTCTTCCTGTGCATTGAGCTTTTCTTTGCAGAGGATAAAAATTTCTTGAATATGTGCTTTGGTATATCAAAACCTTGATTGTTCCTGTACATTATGTGTAGCCATGTGCAGCTATGTGCACTAATCTGTGTTTACTCTATATATGCTATGCTGCATATGATTCCTCATTCTCTGATATTTAGGTGCCTTGATGGTGTTGTTGACACTGAAAGTAATTTCATGTTCCCTAGATTACAACAATGGATTATTGAAGAAAAACCGATCGATTAGGTTGCCTTCATTGCTAGAATTTGGTTCATGTGCCATTGTGAATTTCTCCTGCTCAAGAGGATTTCACATGTTCCTGTGTTTTGCTATCCCTTGTGATGAAGAATTCCAAGGTTTTGTGCACTCAGATTCTATTTGAGTTTTGGAAATGGTCTTAAATCTTAATCTACCTGAATTTGACCTTAGAAAGACCAAAAGGAGAACAGATATAATGTGTCTTCTCCACTGAAATTTGTGGAGCCCAATATCTTTTAAGTTCTGATCATATATTTTGTAAATTTTGCATTATTGGATCATTTGGCTGAAACTGTTAAGGATGTGTGAGTAGGATTTATTTTATGTGGATAAGACTTAAATATGGTTTCAATTTGCTTAAAGAACTATTTTATGAGTTCAATAATTAGGTGTTTTGTTGGATTTGAATATGTTGGAATGACGATGGCTTTGCTTTCCTGTGAAACACCAATTGGCCTTTTCATTTCAGTAAGGAACTCTGTTGTATTCGAATGTGAAACACAACATGCAGATCCTATTTCATCATTTCAAATAAATAATGAAGGATTGTAATGACTTGTCTTGCTTATTTAATTTGAACCTATTTTGATAATGGTTTATAATAACTTATGGATTAGCATGATGAAGTTGATTGTATCTATTTCGTAATGAAGACAACTTGAATTTTAATTTGCCATGTTTATTGTTAACATTAAATTTGATACTTTTAAAAAGTACAAATTCATATAATTTTAAGTTAAACTTAATTAATTAAATGTTCTGGTGTATCATGTATGTTGTCTTGTGTTGTGTCCTATATATAGTTGGTGCTTCATAGTTATGCTTGTATATTGATGGAGCAAGAGATGATTGTTTATGATTTTAACTTCATCTAATACTTATTGTTTTTGCAGATGTTTATGTTCGTAAAGGAAAGAAAGCTGGGTTTTTCCAGTTGCTTGCGACACAGACTATCAGTGCTATTTGTAAAACATAATTTGACAGTAAATTTATACTATTGAAGAGACTTAAGAACATAAATTCACCTTGCATTTCAGTATATCAGAATTGTTATGGTTTTAAATTAGTTACTAATGAATTTGTTGTTAAAATGAATTTTTTTTTTTGAAATATTGTTAAAATGAATTTTCAATAAACAGTTCAACTCCTTTTAATTGTTTTGGGAATCTCTTTGAAAAAGTAGGATAAAAATAACTGATAAGAAGAGATTGTTTTCATTATAAAATTAAGGGTTTAGCCCATGGACTCAAAAGCGTGTGGATTAGACCCTTAAACTTTCATTTTTTCATAATTTACCCCTCGCAACCTGCTACTGCAGGTTCAAGGATGCCACGTCATCCCAGAATGCCACGCCAGCTGCCACATCATCCCAGAACGCCACGTCACACGAGGAGCCTCTTGATTTATTAAAACAGTGCGTTTCAATTTTGCCAGAAGAAACGACGACGGATCAGCCTCTGCCGACGACGGAAACAACGTTGTATCTACTGTTCCGAAGAGAAACGACGAGCGGCTTGCGGTTGCTTACAAGTGGTTTGACGATGTACCAAAAATCATTCATTTTCAGGGACATCGAGAGGTCAAAAGAACAAAAATGGCGTTGAATCATTCGGGTTCTTCGTGCAGCCGCTACTCCGCCGCCTGTCCCTCCTGCGACTGCGATTACTCCGCGCAACCTCTCATCTCCTTCCCGGAAGATAGTGTCTCTAACCCACGATTTGGTTTCTCTGTGAATGCCCAGACCTGAGTCGATCTCTTGGTTTGCTTTGTTGGGTTGATTTGGATTTGGTTTTAGTTTTGTGAGTACTTGAGATTTTGAATTGTTGTTTGTTAATTAGTGGCTGAACTGGGAATTTAGGTGTGGCGGATCGAATTTTCAAAATCAAGCCTTTTGGTTTGGTTTTCTGGGTTTTTGTTTTGTTGGGTTGGTTTGGTTTTGTTTGGAGTTTCTGAATGGGGGATGTTAGTTAGTTGCTGAACTGAAAATTTAGGTGTAGAGGATCAAAATTTCAAAATCAAACCTTTTGGTTATATGGGTTTTGTTTTGTTAATGAACCTTATGGTAATGATTTGGATTGACATGTTTGCACTGATGATCTGTTTATGGTGTTTACATCATTAAATTTTTGTCATTAAAAGGGTGGCGTCAGCCGGTGACGTGGCATCCTTGAACCTGCAGTAGCCGGTTGCGAGGGGTAAATTCAAAAAAATTGAAAGTTTAAGAGCCTAATCCACACACTTTTGAGTTCAAGTGCTAAATTCAAAATTTTCGTCAGTTCAAGAGAGGCAAAACTAAATAACCCTAAAATTAAAAAAGAAAGGTGAATAAATAGTAATTTATACTGAAAATGGTGAATTGAATTGATTGAAAAAGCGTCCACTTATTGAAACGACAATGAGGCAAAGCAGACAGAGACAACTGGCAAGCAGGGGATTTATATTTATATTAATGATTTTAATTTGTTTGGATGCAGTGTGGAAGCAGAGCTGTCTCCAGTTTCTACAATACTATGTCAATATGTTGGTGTTGCTTTCATTTCCAGGTTGGACAAAGCAATTACATTAAACCCATCTTTGAATTTTCTTTTTGCCTTCTTAACAAATCTTAGGTGCACCCTTTTGAACCTAAAATCTTATGCATATGTTAATACCCTATCCATCCCACCCTTTTGTTATTATAATCTTAGTCTTAACTAAATACAGTTACCATTACAAATTAAGATTTTTTTTATAAGCCTTAAATTAGTGTTGTAGGTTAGCTTCTAGAATAAACAATTTACAATATTTGTACATGGTGCAACTCCTTAATCTTCAACATATAGGCTTACCCAAGAAACAAGTATTTCATATTGAAAATCAACTAATAAGATATTGACACATGTATAAAAAAAGCCACGTCACGGTGTGAAAAACACATGTCACATCGTGTCACATAATTTTTGCTAATATCATTAAAATATTTGTTAATATCACTATTTCGCGTCGCGGACAACCACAAGACTCAAGGACGATGATCCATTTGTTATGAAACTAAATGTCCAAGTAGACTCATGACTGCTTCAATCACACAAATCAGTAGGAAGTTATGCCTACTTGGTAGACGATCTTAAAAACTCAAGTTACCATTTATTACATCTATTAGGTAAGAGGATTGGCCAAGTGTCATATTAGGATACAAACCATTAAAAATTCAGACTAAGATAGTACACAATTCTCATAGTTCAAGTTTTCCTGCACCGCGTCTGGTAGCTAAATGGAGGCCGTATAGCTCGACCATATGTTAAGGAAGGATACGTAAGAGGCAATCTACGAGTCCACAATGACATTTCATTGGTAAGTGTCCCCAACTAAAGTTTGTAAGTACAAATATTCATTTTTCTTGAGTGGAAAGCGATCCACTTAATTCATCCGTTATACTCCATTTTATATTTATCTCAAATTATTTAAAAATTGGTAGTGCTTTAAAACTCTCTAGGTAGTATACACACATATGAATTTTCACCTAATAGTGTTCTTCTTTCTTGTTGAATCTAGACTCAATAGTTGAAGACTCGAGAACTCAAAATTGGACTTAAGATCCACGTACTCTTGTCTTAACATGTGAATAAGAAGACAATTTTGACGAGGTCAACGATATGTATTATATTCATTACATAACATTTTTTTTCTAGAGAAACAAGACACCAATTTAGGATAGAGAAAATGTATAATTATATTATAAGACTGAGGCCCCGTGATACCTGGTAATACATGCTATAGGCTTAAAGCGGGTTGGGCAAAAAATCATGTGTTCTCAGATGACAACTTTGAACCTTCCATCGACTCTATCTTATTTCAACAAGTAGTAAAGCACGTTATAACTAACAACAACAAAATCGGTAAACATACGTTCATTTTTTTAATCGATAAAAATCGTATATTTTAGTGTCGCAATATATTGTTCTTGTTACTCCGTCACATTTTTATTTACTCTCAATTCTCAAAATAGAACTCCAAATGCCTAATGCCAAATGCCTAATTCCTTCTAGACTGTATAATATGACTATATGAGACGTATAAACAAAACATTTCCCCTCTATTTGGTTCTTGGTAATATTGCAATCAAATTTAATTATGGTTCCACATAAATGCCAACGTTTTCTTCTTCTTTGGTCTCTCCTTCACGTAACTGATTCGCAAAAATACAATGTAACAATGAATTAATTGATTAATTATCTATATTTTCATGTATATTCTATTTTGATTCTTCACGTCCCTTCCTTCGCTGGCCATTCATTTTCTTTCCTTTTTTATTTTCTCTTTCATTTTATGTTTCTCTCTTCCCTTTTCTCCTCTGAGGAGAGATCTCACTTCTCTCCCTCCGCGTAGCCTCCAATTTTGCTCAATTTCCACTGATTTTTCAATTTTTTTGTTCTGTTTTTGATCATTTTAAAAATTCCAAATTATTTGCTTCCCAATTCAGAGTTTCTGACAAATGGGTTTTCTCTGGAATCACTTGTGAACAATTCTAAGGTTCTTTCTTGTCCTTTTGGTTTCCTCTGAACCAAGTCAAGAACTGTACCTTCCATTTGTTTGCTTGCTACGTTTCTTGCATATATACATGGAGCCAATGAAGTCAAAGATGGACGGTATGTTCTCCGTAAAAACAAAGAGTTTTGTCGGTGGCAAAGGCGGCGCCGACTCTGCTGTCCCCTCCGGCTGCGAGCTCCGGCCCGGAGGAATGTTGGTGCAGCAGAGGAGCTCTGACTCCAAGCAGAGCTCTGCTCCAGCTCCGACCATAGTGGTTCATGTCAAATATGGTTCTAATTCCCATCAATTGTGCATCAGTTCTCAAGCCAGTTTTGGTAAATTTTCAATCTTGTGATGTGTTTGATGGTGAAACAAAGAAATTGGTTTCTGGGTTTTGATGGAATGTTGTGAAATTGCAGGGGATTTGAAGAAAATGCTGGCAGAGAGGAGTGGGTTGCATCCTGAGGAACAGAAGGTGATGTTCAAGAACAAGGAGAGAGGCTCAAAAGAGTATCTTGATGTTGCTAAGGTCAAGAACGGATCGAAAATGGAGCTAATCGAAGACGTCGCGAGCCGGGAAAGAAGATGCCTGGAGATGCTCAGGAGTGCCAAGACAGAGAAGGCTTCAAAATCATTAGCAGAGATCAGCTTGGAGGTTGACAAATTGGCTTCAAAGGTTTTAAAAATATGAACTTGTCGATTTCTATGTGTAATTGAGTTGAAAAAACAAAAGGGTCTGAGAAATGATGAGTATATTGTGTGATTTCACAGGTAACATCTCTGGAAACAAGAGCTTCTAGAGTTGGGAAGGTCACAGAGAAGGATGTGGAGAATTTGACTGAAATATTGATGACACAATTGATTAAGTTGGATGAGATTGTTGCTGAAGGAGACTTGAAATTAAAGAGGAAAATGCAGGTACCAAGTTAATTATTTTCAAAGCTTGTACTTTTGTTTATGTCATGTTTTAGAAAGAAGCCAATTGTGTTGTGTGAAAATGTCATGATTGAAGGTGAGGAGAGTTCAGAAATATATTGAAGCACTAGACATGTTGAAGCTGCAAAATTCTATGCCCAACAACAATGGAGCTAAAGACCCAATTGGCCAAAAGCTGAGGAATTTGGGTGGACAAAAGCTTGTTCAGCACCAACAATCTGTGATGACAACAAAATGGGAAACTTTTGATTGAAAGACCAAATTATACAAATTATTAGCTATAAAGGAGTTGGATTGGTAAGATAAGGATTTCATTTCTAGAATTTGATGTTGGTTTGTTTTTTATCCTCCATTCATTCTATGATTTTTACTTTTGATGTCTTATCTTCAAGAATTATTCTGGTTCTTATGATGCATCTGTGCATCTTTTTTATTATTTATCTTTTGGGGCCTTGTGGGGATAAAGTGATGAATATTATTAGGAAAGCAATTTGTATATTGTAGATGCTGGATTAAACTACATTAGGAATATATGTTTATACATTTGAGTACATTGAATTTGAGCTGTGTATTGTGGAATTTCATTGAAACTGTTAGTTGACTCAAACATCTCTTTCTTTGTTGTTATGTGGTTTGGGACCAACTCCTACTTATTGTATTGTGTATTGTATTCAGCTTGCAATTAATTGAGAAATAAATATGGTCTCTCTCACTGCCTCTATGGACCATCCATTGCACTTAATTTTTATTTATATACCCTCTTGTTTATGCAGCAACAACCTTTAATGGAGGAGTAGCATATATTAGTAATATTGAACTTAAATAGTCTCTCTGTTTCTGGTAAGGCTGCAACTTTTAATATATATATATATATATAAAAGAATGGAAAAAGGTAAAAAACAAAAAAAAAAAAGAATGGAAAAAGGGACCCTTTTGGCAATAATCAACAATAATAATTCCAAAAATGATATGAAGAGAAGTTTGACTTATAGGAGATGGATCATGGATTGACAATCATTGCACAATACAAGCCATGTTCTTGCTCTTGTCAAGTTTAGCTCATAATGTACCAAGACCAATAATGTTTTGTTTGATACCTTCACTGAACTTTAGTTCATTTTCATTTTAAAATTTGTGGACTTCTAGTCGTTTCGTTTAAACAAAACTTGTTTTTTCAATGCATCGTGGCTCAAGCGGTTAAGTATGTTCAAAGTTCGCTAAATATTCTTGATTATAGTCGACGATACTATAATTAGATGAGTTAGTTGGCATATACTGCAATGTTTGATACTCCCTCCGTCCCAAAATGAGTGTCCTGTTTGTCTAAATTTTTT
>JAYMTF010006500.1:0-10193 GCA_036897485.1 Pelargonium nanum
GTGGCATCACCTAGTGCTACCTCACCAAGTTTAACACATATATATGTAGATTTAACTCATGGGAAATAGGGTTTAACTATTTTAATTAAGTTAAAAAATCAATTAAACAAAACGCTAGACTACCTTAAAGACCTAAACAATTTCTCAATCATTCCGTTAGTAACACCGTTAGTTGAAATACAAAATGACCAGATTATCCTTTAATTATCATTTTTCTTCAGTTTTAAAATTTTAATTATAATAATATTAAATTGATAATAAAAAAAGCATATCAGTAGATGGTATGATCTTTCCTCTTCTCTGATCTTATTGAACATCATCTCTCCTTCTTTCTCGACAATAACAACAATGAGCCAGCGACCGCCAGAATTAGTGCTTGTTTGGGAACACTTCTCATAAGCTAGAAGTTGCTTTACAACAACTTTTAAAAACCAACATTGTTTGTTAGCAAAAGTACATAAAAGTGAATTTGTGTCATATATATAAAATGTTGTAATATATGAAATGACACATGTCTGTTAAATGATTTTTTTGCAAAATCACTTCTATTTACTTTTTATATATAACACATGTCTTCAAAACATGTATTATCTAATATATCTAATATCTAGGCGTGAAGAGCGGGATTTCTCATCATGACGGTGAGTCCTTTCTTTTAGGGCAAGCTAACGTTTAGGTTTTTCTTGGTCTTCGTCGGCGGTGCTTCAACGGTAATAAGGGGCGTTTGTAAAGCATCATTTTCGTGTAGCTTTTGTCTGGGTCATTATGAAAGATAACACAAGACAAAGATTGAATTGATTGTCTCTCGAAGAAGGGGAGTTCGTTTTGAATTACGAAGCAGAAACACTTCTAATTCAGACACCATAGAGAGAGCTTTGGAGTTTGGTTGGTCGCTTTCTCTCGGATGCTCCGGTGAACGTCAGAAATATGAGACAAATGATGGCCTCTCTTTGGAGGCCGAAGGGGTCACGGTCACTGAAGTTGTTAATCCAGGTCGAAAAAGAGGACGGAAATTTCAGTTTTTGTTTGAGTTTTATGCCGAAGAAGAAGCAAAAAAGGTTCTCTTAGAGCGACCATGGTTGTATTATGGGAAAGTTCAGTTAATTAGGAAGTTGGGAGTTGGGGAGCATCTAGTGACGGTCGACTTGTGTTCTGTTAGTACGTGGGTTCAGGCTAAAGGGTCTTCTAAAGGGTGTCGAATCCGAACGTCTGTGTTAAGATTTGAGTAACACTATGGGAAAGTTTGTTGAGATAGAATAGTTCAGATTTTGGGGAGGTTGGAGATTGTATATGTCGTTTCATATCTTGTTCGACATTCGTCAACCTCTTTGCCAGAAGGCCATGGTTAATCTGGCTGGAGACCAGAGTCGAATTCTGATATGAAAAAGCCCCAGTGTTTTGCTTCTACTGTAAGAGGCTTGGTCATGTCGAAAAAGATTTTGTTCGGTTAATTAACAACCCACAAGCAGGACATGAGCGTCTATACAACACCAAATTGGTAGCTCCTCGTGCTCGGGGTACATTGGTCGGCGATCAATGGTTGCGTATGTATGATGACTCGGGCGAAGAATGGGAAGAACAAACTTCGCTTGACACAACCTCGGTCAATGAGAAGGGAATTATGGCAGCCGAATCGGTTAGGGATTTAACAACGGTATAAAAAAGAAAGAGAGGTGAGGTAGAGGAGAAGGCAACCAACAATGTTTCAAAATACTTGCAGTCGGCAGATGTGACGAATCAGGTCCACCTGGATCAATGAGTCTCCTATGGTGGAACTGTCGTGGGATGGGCAACCCACACACAGTTCGGGTCCTGTACGATTTAGTACGGACAAAGAAGCCCGACATGGTATTTTTAATTGAAACAATACAGTCAAGAGTGGAGTTGGAAGGGATTCGTGTTAAGCTCAGCATGGCAGGGTGTTTTGTTGTCAACAATATTGGTAGGAGTGGGGGTCTCACACTGTTTTGGGATTCTCGTGTTTGTGTCTCTTTGCTTGGGTGTTCTAATTTTTTCATTGATGTCCAAGTTCTTCTTCAGGAATGGGGTCAATGGAGAGTTACCAGGTTTTATGGGGAACCTGACGGAGCTAGAAGATAAATTTCTTGGGATTGTTTACGAGCTTTGAAAATCGACTCGTCAATGTCATGGATTTGTGATGGTATTTTAATGATATTTTGTTCGATTACGAAAAATCGTGAGGTAATCCGCAACCTCAAGCTCTGATGGAAGGTTTTGCAAAAGCAATTAATGACGCGGGTCTCTCGGATTTGAGTTTCGAAGGTTATGAATTTACTTGGAGGAGGAGTTGTAAGGAGAATGTATGTATTGAAAAACGATTACATAGAACTCTTGGAACATCAGCATGGAGGGCTCAATTTGGGATCTTGAAGGTTCAAGTGCTTTCTTTTACGACCTCGGATCATGACCCACTTTGGATCTTTCCAGTTTTGCTAATGGAATCGCATAAACTGCATTATTTCGGTTCAAAAACATATGGATCGAGGCAGATGACTGTGAGGAAATTGTTAAACAGGGTTGGGTTGGGAGGACGATGCTCGAGAACGTTGCCCATTGCAGTTCGAATTCGAATACTTGAGGCTGGGAATCCGCGAACAAACTCAATTCGACTAGCAGAAGAAGCCTGAAACGGTTACTTGGATCTTCTTCACAAGCAAGAAACATACTGGAAACGACGTTCACAATCACATTGGCTCGCGCTTTGGGATTCATGACAACGACTTTTTTGGGTGCCTAAACCTCGACACATGTTGTCGGTTCACAAAAATGTTCACCGAAAACTATTCCAAAAGCTTAGCGACAATCCGGCAAGTATATCGGATCACACAAGTAGTACAAACTTTTGAAGTCCGGAATATCGAATCCACAGGGACTAAGGTGAACTACGGAATAATTATTTTAGACTCAATTGACGACTTATATTAGAAAGCTATAAATAGATAATTGTGGTGGAATATGGACATGTAAATGTAAATAACAACAAAAGTAATATGTAAAAGTGATCTGGAGAGATCGAAAGGCAAGATGACGCATAATGCGGTAGTAGTTGGGATGTGAATATTGATTAAAATATGATTTACGCTCTAGAGTGAAATATGCCAAGACGTTATGTTCTATGTTGTTACCCAATCCCGCGAATACACTCGGAGTCCATGGTCAGGTCCTTACCTAGACTTAAGATGAATATGTTGGCCTCCTTCTACCCGCACGTAATTGCGTCCCCATGCATGTTACTACAAGGGGATCACATACACCTAACATAGAGTCTGGCTCTATATCGAGCATAGAGCATCCTAGAGTATGTTACTACAAAAGGATCACTCTTTAAGATGATTCGATCCATACGAGACAACTCCATGGTCAGGCCGAAGCCCCGTACTACGATCGAGTAATGAACACAACGAATCATGAAAACAACATAAAATCATACACCAAGGCAACTTTATTCCAATCTAAATCATAAAACAAAACCAATCGTTTCCCCAACCACTAAAGGGTTAGTTCCACGTGTTCATAGACAAACATACAAAAAGTGAATCCAAACTATTATTAATCCAAATCATATTGAAAACAAAATGGAATAATACATATGAAAATCCCAAATACAAAGTGCTAAAAATTGTAAAAACACATGATAACCAAAACGGGGAGACATCACCACCCAACTTTGGCTATGTGTTTCTCTCCATGTTTGAGAGAGAAAACTCCATGGGGAATCTCTCCCTACTGCCCTCACTCTGCTCCAGCCATCGCTAGCTTCACTCTCTCCAAAGATCATAACAAAAAACCTAATTTTGCACTATTTATAGGCACAACTGGTGAAATCGCGTCGATGTCGCGACATTAAGCCTTGACCAAGTTGACTTTGATCTGCTCAGAGGCCACGACATGCACAACCTGTGCCGCGACATTTTATCAAATTTGACCAGATTTGACTTTCTGCATATTTCTTGAATTTTGATCATTCTGTGCGCTCCATTAGAACTGAAATCACATATAAAACCTTACACACATAAAAGAAGCCAAAACTAGCATAGTATACACTAAATTAACTAAAAACATGCTAAAACATAAAGGCTAACTGAAATAACTACAATGACCAAAAAGAGTCAAATGTGTCAAATAATCATCAATTAAGCTCATAAGTAACTCAAAAACAAGGGTAAAACCAACTAAACCAAGCCGGATAACTCGTGTAAAATAGGTATAAATACGAATTTTCAATTCGAATTCAAAGTTTTTTCACAGGTTTGCATCAACCTGGAAACGTACTAAAAAGCTGGTCAATTTGAAATCTGACGCGATGGAGTGGGTGGAAGACAATGATGAGATTCGATCAGTCATGGAAAGTTATTTTCGAAGTCAGTTCTGATCAAGAAGAGTTAGGAGAGGTGAGATTTTGAACTATGTGCAGCAATCGATCTCGGATGAACAAATGAATTGACTCTCTAGAGAAATCTACCCAATCTAGTAATACATGGAGAATTCCCTATTATTCTAGAATAATCTAAAGTGTGCGGAAAATGGAGAGAATTCCCTATTATTCTATAGGGATGGATGGATTTTGGGCTTGGGCTAGGCGGATATGGGGGTTGTGCTAGACGGATTTGGGCTTCAAATTTGCAGGATACAACATTCTCCCCCACTAAATTCTGCGACGCCCTCGTCGTGGAGTCTTGGTTGAACTCTCCGATCTTTTCTTCGAACAACCACAGTTTTTTCGCTGGCTCCCAACTTGCTTCGCGATCGGACAATGATTTTCATTTTACTAAGTACTCTGTGTATGCAGGCACGCCCCTTCTCAAAACGTCGACTTCCTTGTCGCACGAGGTAAAAGTGGCAGGTGGAGCACACTTTGATTCCCCTCGACTTGGATCTTCCTTGTCACCATGGTACGGTTTAAGATTTCTCACATGTAATACAAGATGAATCCTTAGTTGATGCGGTAACTCTACCTTATATGTTGCATTGCCCACCTTCTTTATGATTGGAAATGGCCCATCGTATCGCCGGATAAGTCCTTTATGCAGCCCCCCGTGTTGTTTTGGTTTGGTTAGATTGGAATTTCACCATCACTAAATCTCTAATCTTATATTCCATGTGGCCTTCTCATCTTGTTCACCCATTTATTCATCTTTCTTGGTGCCTTGTCCAAATAAGAGCGCGCAATTGCAACCTGCTCGTGCCATGACTTGGCAGTTTAGAATGCTGCAGGATTGCTTCCCATGCAATCGGTCTCCAAAGTATGGGGTGTTCAGGTTCCTGGCCAGTTGCAATCTCAAAGGGGCACTTGTTGGTGGACTCGGTCCGCTGCAAATTGTATGAAAATTGTGCAACATCCAGCAGCTTCGCCCAATTATTTTAATTTTGCATTGACAAAGTGTCTCAAGTATATTTCCAGTAGCCTATTGATGCGCTCGGTCTGCCCGTCGGTCTGTAGGTGGAAACTCGAGGAAAAATGAAGTTCTTATCTCATGAGTTTGAAGAGTTACATCCAGAATTTACCGGTAAAGCGTGAATCCCGTTCGCTTATGATTGAGCGAGGTAGCCCCCAATACTTCACCACATGCTTGAAAAATAGCCTTACTACTTCTTCCGCTTTACATTCCTCGGGCGCGGCTATGAAGATGGCATATTTAGAAAACCTGTTGACGACAACTAAAATCATACCGCAGACTTTGGACTTTGGTAGCCCCACGATAAAATTCATGGAAATGCTTTCTCATGGTCTTGACG
Organism: Pelargonium nanum; assembly: GCA_036897485.1. Lineage (NCBI taxonomy): Eukaryota > Viridiplantae > Streptophyta > Magnoliopsida > Geraniales > Geraniaceae > Pelargonium > Pelargonium nanum. The sequence goes on from JAYMTF010006500.1 coordinate 5,758, forward strand.
GAACATGAAGGGGTTCGAGTAGTCCCCAGGAGCTTGATTTTCCACCTTGTCTTGCTGGCAAATAAGACACATCCGCACATATTGTTCCACTTCGTCCTTCATTTGTGGCCAATAATAAGCTGCCTCCAATAATGCCTGAGTACGCCTCTATCCAGGATGTCCGGCCCATTTCGTGTCGTAACACTCTTTAATCAGGTTCCTTCGCAGGTTTCCCCACCTTGGAACATAGATGCGCTTGCCTTTGGTGAGAAGTAGATCATCTTTTATCCAAAATCTGTGCGTCCTCCCTTCCTTGGCAAGTCTCATGATCTGCTGGGTGACAGAGTCATGCTTGAGTCCCTCTTTAATTAAATCAACCAATTCTCCTCCGGGAGTGATGATGGCTGCTAACTCAGCTTTGCAACTTAAGGCATCCGCGACCGCGTTCGCTTTGCCCGATTTGTACTCAAGTACATAATTGAACTCTACTAGAAAATCTTGCCACCTTGCTTGTTTTGGCGTTAACTTTTGTTGAGTCTGAAAATAGCTCGTTGCTACGTTGTCGGTTTTCACCACAAACTTGCTGCCTAGAAGGTATTGACGCCAAGTCCTTAGGCAGTGGACGATGACAGTCATATCCTTCTCTTGTACAGTATATATGCGCTCCGTATCTCGAACGCTATGGGATGGCCTTCTTGCATTAGTACTCCGTCGATTGCGAAATCGGAAGCATCCGTGTGAACTTCAAAGGCTTTAGAAAGATCGGGCAGCGCAAGCATAGATTCTTCCATGATAACCTGTTTTAACTTATCGAACGCCTCTTGGATTTTATGAGTCCATTCCCATGCTTTGTTCTTTTTCAGTATATCCGAGAGGGGGGAAACAATGGCGGAATATCCCTTTATAAACCACTGATAATAGTTTGCCAATCCGAGGAAAGAACGAAATTTAGGAACCTTCGTTGGCGGCTTCCATTCATTGATGACTCGGAATTTAGAGGGATCCATCTTCAGCTTTCCTTCTTCTATTATGTGGCCAAGTAATTGTACCTCTTGTAATGCGAACGAGCATTTCTCCTTCTTCACGTACAAATCGTTTTCCTTCAAAGCCTGGAAGACGATCCTTAGGAGCTCCACGTGCTCCTTCAATGTCTTACTATAGATGACGATGTCATTTAAGTAAACCACCACAAATCGGTCGAGGTATGACTGAAAAATCTTGTTCATAAGAGTGCAGAACGTGGCTGGGATATTGGTGAGTCCGAACGGCATGACAAGTAACTCATAAGAGCCATATCTTGTGACGCATGTATTTTTTTGTTCATTCCCCTCAGCGATGCAAACTTGGTAGTATCCTGAGCGCAAATCAAGTTTTGAGAAGTATCGTGCACTACCAAGTTGATCGAATATATAAGAAATTAAGGGGATGGAATATTTATTTTTGATTGTTACCTTATTGAGCGCCCGGTAGTCGATGCAGAGGCAAAGTGACCCGTCCTTCTTCTTTTGAAACAAAATCGGTATGCCGAACGGAGCCTTGGACGGTTGAATATATCATGCATCAAGTAGTTCCTTGAGCTGCTTCCGTAATTCCTCCAATTCTGGTGGAGCCATCCTATACGGTGCACACGCTGGTGGTTTTGGCACTGGTTCAAGCTCGATCTTATGATCCACCTCTCTCCTTGGTGGTAACTTCCTTGGCAACTTTGCGGGCATAACGTCCTCGAACTCTTTGAGAACTTCCGTGATGACTTGAGGGATTGATTCGTCGTCCCTTGTAGGCAAGTCCTCTTTGATAGTTGCTAAATAGGTGGGTTCTCCCTTCTTGAGCCCCTTATGCATTTCCGTGGCGGACAACATCGTGGAATTTATTTGAGCTAGGTGAATTCCGATTTGCTTACCTCGAACAATCCTTAGATGATCTCCTTTAAGGATGACTATGATGTTGCGATGCGGTATGGGAAATGCCTTGTGCTCATTGAGAAATTCCATCCCAAAAACGATGTCATAATCGTCCATGAGGGCAACGGTCAGTAGAGCTGGGCATCGGTCTGAAATCGGATCGGACCGGACCGGGACCGGGACCGAAATCTCACAAATATTGGGACCGGAGACCGCACCGACTAAACTCGGTCTATGGACCGGACCGACTAAATATAGGACCAAACCGAAATGGACTTGTTAGGACCGAATTTTTGCTTATGTTTTGTTTCTTTTCATCAGATGAACAATTACTAACTATGGAGGTTGAGGCTTGAGCTATCAATACCATGTGCTCAAGGTGAATCTGGTTCATATATTACAAATATCATGCCAAATAGCATCTGAGAATGTTTCAAATCACAAAACAAAATAGAAACCATTCTCAATTTCTGAAGCTTTGCAAAGAAAACAACCACAACAATTTTTGAATCACAATATGTGAAGTTTTCCAAACAAAACATCAAACAACAACACACACACTAACCTTACAAGTTACAAACACAGACTGACAGACATATGAGGTGGGTTTGGTGTTGACGATGGAGGGTTTGACGCCGAAATCGAGATTGGAACTCAGAAAGCTCCCCGAACTCAGAAGGTTTGCCGAACTCAGAGGCTTACCGTGCTGGAGAGTCGAAGATGAATGGTCGAATGCCGAAGTCGAGATCGGAACTCAGAGTCTCGTAGTGAGATGGAGAGAGTCGACGAAGAAGGGTTGAATGTTTCACGATTTTGGTGGTTTGTCTGCGAAATTTGTGAGATTGTGCGTAGGGTAATTGAGTCCAGACTTAAGATTATTATATATATATATATATTCGGTCCAATCGGTTCATGGAGGTGTTGAGGCATTTTGGACCGGATCGGACCGAACCGATCATCATATGGATATGTGGACCGAAGACCGGACAAATTGGGATTCAGTCCGGGTTCGGCCTGGACCGAACGGTCCGGACTGGTCCATTTTTCCGGTCCACCCCAAATGCTGCCCACCCCTAACGGTCAGATCCACCTTCCCATGCCGAGAACCAAAGCACAATTCGACTCCTTTGACAGCTCCTTCCACGGGTAGGGGACTAGAGTTCACTGTCTTGATTGTTTCCTTTGAGCTTTCAATATTCAAACCGAGTCTTTCTACTTCCTCTTTGCAGATGAAGTTGTGAGTGGCTCCGATATCGATCATGATGTGGGTCTCTTTCCCATTAAGAATGCCCACAACGTACAAAAGGCTTCTATCCTTGGGAATTGGAAAGTTTGCATTGTCTATTGATTTACTATGTATAGAGTTTAGGAGATTAAGACTCCCCAAGTTAGCAAACTCATCTGACTCTGGTTCCTCCAGCATGGCCATGAGTTTTTCCCTCTTAGGGCAGTCCCTTGCTCAATGGTTGTCGTTGCAAAGAAATCAATTTATCTTGGACTTACCCTTGTCGAGATTTGTTTGGTTATTCCATCCTTGGCGTTGCGATGGTCTATTGTCCCCTATATTTTCTTGGTGGAAAGGTCTAGAACTTGGCACTCCCCCACTTTTTCAATAGCTGCTCTCTTGATAATTGCTCCTGTTGAACGAAGTCTTGGGATGAGGCGAAGATCTTGTTGGCTCGGGCCTTCCCATAGATAGATCGGTCAAGGTTTCAGCCACGGTGAGTGCTATGGATATGTCCTTGACACCTCTGAGTTGAAGCTCGACGGCCGCCCATGGTTTTAATCCGGATTAGAAATTGAAAAGCAAGTCTTCTTCGCTCATATTGGATATTTGCAGCATCAGATTTGTGAACTCCTTAACATACTCACGAATATCGATAGTGTGTCTCAAGTTCCTCATTCTGTTGCGAGCGTTGAAGATGGCGTTTTTCGGATAAAATTGCTTTTTCAGCTCAGAAAGGAAACTATCCAAGTGAAGATAGTAGTTGTACCTTGTGAAATTTCAGCATGCTTTTGCCTCCACCAGATTGCTCCCATGTCTGTCAAGTACATAGTTGCAGTTTGAATCTTTGTGCGTTCATCAGTAAGGTTGAGGGCTTCGAAATAGCGCTCCATTTGCCAAAGGAAGTTGTCGATTTCCTTAGCATCCCTTTGACCTTTATAAGCGGTTGGTTTCGAGGCTTCAACTTTTTGCACCTTGCGAACCACGGTTGTTGCGGCACCTCCAGCAAGTGCACGTTTGCAAAGAGCTAACTATTATTTTGTTTTCTCTAACTCTTTCTTCATCTCATCTACTTGAGCTTGCATGATGACATGTAAATTAGTAAGAAAACTTATCATTCATTTTAGAGTCTAAGGAGTTTACCTCCTCCTTGGCTGTAGTCTCGATCCCATGGATAGCTTCACGAAACTCATCGGTTGAAGTTTCTATTTGGCCTCGGATTCCCTTGAACTCCTTATTCATGCCTTCCAAGCGATCAACAATGAGCCTCAATGTCTCGCTAATCATGACAATCCGACTCTCATGGTCTGAGAGTGCGTCTCTGGAACTCC
>JAYMTF010006501.1:0-10192 GCA_036897485.1 Pelargonium nanum
TAGTCACAGCCCAACTTATCAATTGCAAAAGTTAGCTTAAATAACAAGTAAACTGAAATTTAAAATCTGTTCTGTATCAGAAGCTACCTGTTGCTCCTCTATCTCTATCTGTGAAGATCAATCTTTACTTTTCTGTAAATCTCTAGCTCTTAATCTCAACTGTTGTTCATTCATTTATTTAACTTTGTAAATTTCAAATCGTTTTGTTTCAATTCATACTTGTATTCTTCTAACTTTTATAGGAATTTCCTTATTGAAATGGTTGTGGAGTCATAAAATTCAATTTGGCTAAGAGAGTTCATCTCTGAGCTAGCTAGCTACTGTGATATAATAATAGCATTATCGGTATCAGTAACTACCAATTAACAATATATAATAAGTAGTAGTAGTAGCATCATTGAATTGGCAGATTGCAGAGATGGCCATGAGGCTTTAAAATGTCTGTTTCTATGTCATTTTCATTGATTTCTAATTTTAGAACACTGAAGCAAAGGAATGAGGAATTTATTTTGTGATTTAATGGGGGTTTCCTTACTTGGGTTTCTTTGAAAAACCAACATCAATCCAAATGTGCTCTACAATTTCATAATTTGGTTTAAGGCATATACATTACCATGTTTTGTGAGAGATTTGCTTTCAGACATCATCTCATATAGTTTGTGTTCAAGGATTCAGTCAATACGATGGGTTTTCTTATATATAATCGCTCGTTTCATTTAATTTCACTTGTTCTCTGATAGTTTCATGTGCTCCCACTTTAGTATTACTATGGTTGTTGTTGTTGTTGTTCATGTGTTCAAGGATTTGGTCTATACGATGGGTATAGTATACAGGTATACAACTATATAGGAAAGGGAAAATACAAAATGCTCGCATACAAACTTAATACTTTTATATCGGTCATTTGATTTTTTCCATTTCTACAGAAACATTTGAAGTTGATATCAGTAGCACAAAGAAGCTTATGGAAAAAGAGCGCAACCAGAAAATCCGGGAAAAAGGCATAATTGTGAGTGTCCTTCTTTGCATTTTGACTTTCAGTAAGACATGTTAATTTATGTACAAGATGCCGGTGTTCAAGCGGTAAGCTCAGTGAATTTAAAAATCACATGGCTAAAATATGAGGTGCTTTACATATTCACCCTAACAAAGAACACCAAATGGTTGACTAGCTGCACTAGCATCAAAATGATATGATCTTACTTACTGGTTCCAAATTAAGTAGCAATGAATTGCTCTTGTGTTTATGTAATTTTGAGAAATTGTGTGATGTTGGCATGAAGTTGCAGGAAAACTAACAAAACTTAGATTTTCACCCGTATATTTTTGCTGAATAACTATTTATCTACAACTTGTTTTAAGAAGTTTTTTGTGAACTCAGATGTTTGGTTGCAAAATTGTTCTCATAGTTTTAGTTATTGCTCTGTACTATTGTTGATGGTTCATTTGGTTAGGAAATAGGAATGTTAGTTTACTTCTCATAATGTTATATGCTGATAATTGTAGTAGGAATGTTTTTTTTCTTTTGATCAGTGAGCACCAAACTAAAGCTACTATTTGCTGATAAAAAATAAAAAAAAACTAAAGCTACTATTCATCTATTGTGTTCTAGGAATATTTGTTTATGTAGTTTATTCAACCACAAAAATAAAAGGTGTATAAACTGAACTTGGTTTATTCTGCGGATCCATTGAAGTTGAGTCATTGGCTGGGAACATATATTTTGCAACTTTTATTGATGATTTCTCAAGAAAGACATGAGTTTGTTGGCTGAAAACAAAATATCAAGTTTTTGAGGAGTTCAAGAATCCCATGCCATGAGTGCGACAAGATCAAAACCGAAATGTCTCTGCACTGATAATGGTAGAGAGTACATGTCCAATGATTTCAGGGCGTATTCTGCCAGCCATGACCTCTTTCATGAGAAGACAGTCCCGTGAACTCCACGACACAATGGTAGATGAACGGTATACAATCTTACCATTGTAGAGAAAGGTTGAGAATGTCTAAGCCACCCAAGACATTTTGGGGAGAAACTGTCTGGGCTGCTTGCTATCTGATCAATAGATCGCCATTAGTTCCTTTGGGGTTTGAAATAATAGAGAAGGTATGGACGGGATAAGAGCTTTCTTATTCACATTTGAAAGTTTTTGATTGCAAAGCATTTGTGCACGTACCAAAATTACGGAAGTCAAACTTGATGACAAAGCGGTTCCATGCGTGTTTGTCGAATATGGTGATGAAGAATTTGGTTACTGAGTATGAGATCCTGTAAAGAGGAAATTGATCAGAGCAAAGGCGCCTTTCATGAGGGGTGAGACTTTCATCCGAAGTGAAAGTCCAGATAGAGCTGACAGATTCAATGAAGATGTCGTCGAGTTGACACCAACTTCTTCTCAGTTAAATTATTTCACAGAAGATAGAGAAGAAGAAGATGCACAAAGAGATGATGGCTTAAAACGTGTGGAGCAGGGGGAGAAACCAGATGCGGAAATAGATGTTGATTAGGGGGAGCTTCAAGAATCAGAAGGTGTTGATCATGGGGAGCAACCACTTGCACAAGAAGTAGTGCTTCAACCCAAGAGGACTACTAGACCGCCAAAACCATCAATTAGATATTCTAGTTCAGAGTATACTTGCATTACTGAAAAGGGGGAGCCAAAAAGCTTTCAGAAAGATCTATCCAATGTTAACAGAACGGTTGGACGAAGGCCATGCAAGAGGAGATGAGTTCGTTGAAAAGAACGAAACTTATGAACTGGTGGATATTCCAAACGGGAAAAAGGCACTTAGAAAAAATGAGTGTCCAAGGTAAAGAAAGATGCTGACAAGTAGTGAAATACAAGGCTCGAATGGTAGTCAAAAGTTTTACACCAAAAAAAGGAATTGATTGCACTGAGATCTTCTCTCCAGTGGTGAACTGGTTTTAAAGAACATATTACCGTTAATTGATATCTAGCAATGAGAACTGTTCGTGAGACTCATATGTTCATCGAATTAACTACTCTTTGCTAATACACTCCGACCTAGATTCCTATCCACATGTAAATCTCTACCTCTAAATGCAATAACACATTATAACTATAATGCAAGACAATCAAACAAGCAATTTAAAAACAGTTCATTCCTAAATATCACAGTGAGTCATTCAATAATCAAGTTTCATATTGTCATACCTACATATATAGTTTCAAATAACACAGTTTCCAAGCTTTATATAGAAGGCTACCTCCAACAATTGTTGAATATATCCCTGGGACTGCATCCAACTGTGGCTTGGTTCAATTATTGACCACCAAGGATAATATTCTTCAACATTTAAGAAGCAACCTGCAGAAAACGTACACAAACTAAAATGAAAGTTCAATTTGAATGGGGAGATTGGGTACTTGTAAAGATCCAACCATATACACATAAAGATGAATATGAAACTAGGCATGGAAGTATATATTTTGGTTCCTTTCTAGTGATAGAAAGAAATGGAGCAGTTGCATGTAAACCTCTGCACAAGAAGCTAAAATACATTCTGTTAGTGTATAAAAGTAATAAAGTTGTAGTGTAGGGATATATCTTGTCTTTTTGCTTCCTTTCCAGCTCTATTTAAGAAGCACGTAATGTATTCTTACTAATACAATCTGAATACAATCTCATTCAGTAAAGCAAAACTCCATCTGTTCAGTAATAAATCTATCCAAACAACCAATCCTGTCCAGACCAGCCTCTGCCTCTTCTCGATCTGTCACCTTCCAGTCATCCATTAACCTCACCGCCTGCAAAAACCAGTCCAGAGACCGCCGATCTGCATATCGCCAGTGGTCCGCCGTCTATCCGTCTAACGCGTGAGCTCCACGCGCCGTCACCCAATCTGCACGTGCTCTTGGTCTTAAGCTCCAAAGTCAGTCTCTGGCAATCTGCTTTCGCCACCGTCGATACATCCCAGATCAGAGGACGTCGATCGGGCCTCCGACAAAGTCCGCCGACCATCTAATCGGTGCGTAAGCCCCACGCGCGTCGCCGTAGTCTGAATGTCTCGGTTTTCCATCTATATCTCCGTCACCGGTGTTTTGTTTCTCTCACCACTGGAACGTCTGACATCAGAAGGCCGAGATCTGTCACCAGCAAGTCAGCAACGAACCAAGCCACCATATGACGTCGCGTGACACCCACGCGCCACCTTCGTTTTCCGGTGTGTGACCTTCATGCGCAGCCCAAACTTAATCTGTAAAAAAAATTGATTATTATATTTTGTTATTTTATATCGGATCTGTCAATGTTCATTTTGTTTGTATTAAGTATGTTCTGTGAGTCCATAAAATGTACATCGTCGGAGTCCATTAAATGCGTAAGTCGCACTCTCATCGGTCTTTCTCTCGGGTTCGAATCTTTTACTCCGTCTCGGTGGTCGTCTCATCATACTGTTGTCACAGCCCAGACTAGACACTATTGATATGCTCATCAGCGGAGCCCGCCGGCCATCTGATCAACGCATGAGTTCCACCGTCTTCGCCGTAATCTATTTTCTCTCTGGTCATATATCAGTCAAACGCGTGAGCCACATGCGCAGTCCCCAGATCTGGTCATTCTCTCAGGTTCGAATTTGTTACTCCGACATCGATGGTCGTTTCATCACACTGCTGGCACAGTCCAGACTAGACACTACCGATCTGCTCATCATTGGAGTCTACCGATCATCTTACCAATGTGAAGCTCCACGTGTCCTCGCCAGAATCAGCCTTCTCGTCGGTCATCTGTCCGCTACTCCGTCACCGATGTACGTTTCATCCCACCGCAGGCACATACGCACTCAGGAGCGCGTGAACACCACACGCCGTTGGAGCAGTCTTCTGATCGAACAATTGACATCCGTCTTCTGATCAAACAACTGACATCTTTATCATAACCCGATTTTCCGCGACAAACTCGACATACCTTGAGTTTGAGGGGGTGTTAGTGTATAAATGTAATTAGATTATATTGTAGGGTTAATCTTGTCTTTTGCTTCATTTCCAACTCTATTTAAAGAGCTCATCATGTACTCTTACTGATACAATCTGAATACAATCTCATTCTCATTCACTCTTAATCCATATCTCAATCCTAAAATCTAACTCTCAGTTTTAAAAAAAGTTTAAGCGAGATCCCCACAGTAACTACATTCCCTTGCCTCTTCTCAATTTCACTGATCCTCATATTACACCAGACTACCCATAGTCACAAGATTTTCAGACACAAAAGCTTATTGCTGAGGCAATCTCTCAACATCTTTATCCTGTTTCTTTCTTAATTCCATTTCCGAGTGTTTTAGAGCATATAATTTACCGGTAAAACTGATTTACTTTAAGAATGAATGACGTACTTACTCGGAATAAAATAGCAAATTAATAAACAAAGTTGGTGAAACATCAACGGCAAAAAGTCAACAACTTGTAGGTATTGCAATGTAGTAGTATAATAAAAGTGTGACAGCTAGGTGCCACAACTTTTGTCAACACTTGAGGATCTGAAAAGGAAGAAGATGAAGTGGTGTAACTACCTGTGTTGTCTCTCATGATCACTTGAGAAAATAGAAAAAGGAAAGAGAGAGTAGAACTAATGGCTGAGATCGCCGTGAAGCTTGTTATAGACAAGTTGATTCCACTGATAGCCCAAGAAGCCAGTTTACTGAAAGGTGTCCACAGAGAAGTGGTGAGCATAAAAGATGAATTGGAGAGCATAGCTTGTTTCCTCAAGGAGGCAGATGTGAGGGAGGCCAGAGAAGATTCCAACGACACCATCAAAACTTGGGTGAAGCAAGTCAGGGACATAGCTTATTGTATTGAAGATATCATCGACCATTACATGCATCACGTTGCCCGGCGCCGTAACGGAAAGGGAGTAAAACATTTGTTGCATAAGACCGGTCAATCCATTAGGAAACTGGCATTGCGCCATGAGATAGCCTCGGAGATTGCTGAAATCAAGAAGGAAGTCCTCGAGGTCAAGAGCAGAGCAGATCGATATGGCCTCAGTAACTTGCAGCCGGGAATGATGAGCAGTAGAGTGCATGAAACTATTGTCCGGCCAATTGCCTCACTTTTCACTGAAGAAGCTGACCTTGTTGGCATTGAAGAATCCAAAGATGTTCTGATAAGCTGGTTATTAGAAAAGGATCAAGGAGCAAAGCGTACGGTGCTTTCAGTGGTAGGGATGGGTGGATTGGGCAAAACCACTCTCGCCAAAAAGGTTTTTGACAGCCAAAAGGGGCAGTTTGATTGTCACGCTTGGATCACAGTCTCTCAAATTTACTCAACAAAAGAGTTGATAAAGAAAATGATTCAACAATTTTATCAGGCAAGCAAACAATCTGCTCCAACCAGAATCAAAGATATGGATGAGAATCGTGAGCTGATCGATGAGCTACATAGCTATGTGGAGCAAAAGAGGTACGTGGTTGTTTTTGATCATGTATGGAGTGCAGAAATTTGTGAAGAAATGTTGTACGTTTTGCCAGAGAATAACAAATTCAGTAGAATTATATTCACAACGCGTAGAGAAGATGTTGCTCCATCTAGAGGAGAATCAATGTCAAATCGTGTTTACAAGCTATCAACACTCACTTTTAAACAGTCATGGCAATTGTTTTGCAAGAAGGTTTTCCAATCTCACAACGGAGGCTTTTGTCCTCCCGAGTTGGGAAAGCTTTCGATGGACATTGTAAGAAAATGTGATGGATTGCCACTAGCAATTGTGACGGTTGGAGGTGTTTTATCAACTAAGAACAAGAATGTGATTGAATGGAAAAAATTCCTTAACAGTCTTCGGACCAAGCTAGACAGTGATATTCAACTTACCAGAGTCACAAAAATCCTATCTCTTAGCTATCATGACTTGCCTCACCATCTCAAATCTTGTTTGCTGTATGTTGGCATATTTCCAGAGGATTGTTCGATTCGTTGCTCAAGACTAATCTGTCAATGGATTGCAGAAAGTTTTGTGAAAGTAAAGAATAATGAAATTGTGGAGGATGTCGCGGAAGAATATTTGACTGAGCTGATCCATCGTAGTTTGATTCAAGTTTCAGAGGTAGATTATTCAGGCAAAGCAAGAGAAATCCGCGTGCATGATATGATGCGCGAGGTCATCCATTTGAAATCTAAGGAGCTGAGATTTTGTCAATTTCTGGGAGGAAATGCCTCTAGTGATTTGGATGGCAAAGGACGACGCTTATCAATCTTGAAAAATGTCAACAATGATTTCAGTGAAAGTGTCAATCTCTCCATAATTCGCTCATTTTTTGTGTTTCAAATGCCGGAATTTACTATGGCCTTCCCAAGAACATTGTTTGAAAAGTTCAAGTTGCTGAAAATGTTGGATTTTGAAGATGCTCCAACGAATTATCTTCCGGAATGTGTGGGAGATTTGTTCCATTTGAGTTTTCTAAGCATAAGAAACACAAAAATACAGAAGCTTCCCAAGTCTATTGGAAACTTGCAGCGGTTGGAAAGTCTAGATTTTAAGAGATCTTTAGTGCTTGAGCTACCACGGGAGATAAAAAAGCTTTGTAAGTTGTGCCATCTGCTGGGCTACTGCATTGATGAAAGTGAATATTTCAGCTTGACACAAGTACTAGGAGTAAAAATACAGCAAGGCTTGGGGTGTGCAGAGACATTGCAGAAGCTGTCACATGTAGACGCAAATAGTTATTACGGGGGTACTATGATTAAGGAGCTGAAAACTTTCAGGCAGCTGAGAAAACTGGGCATTACCAATGTTAGAATGCATGATGTGAAAGAGTTGTGTAGTGCCATAGAAAACTTGAAGCAACTTTTGTCGTTGGACATCAGTTTAATGAATTCGTACCAGTGTGTCGATTTTAAATGGATAGTTTCTCCTCCTCCCCTTCTCCAAAGCCTCGCGTTGAAAGGGCGACTAATGAGATTGCCCAGTTGGATTTTCAAGCTTCAAATGTAGTCAGAATGCGCTTCTATTGGTCTGAACTAGTAAATGATCCATTACAAGCACTTCAACATCTGCCTAATCTGTTGGAACTCAGCATCTCCTACAATGCATACATGAATCAGCAATTGCATCTTAAAATTGGAGGGTTTCAAAAGCTCAAGATCTTGGAACTCCGCCACCTGGATGTGTTGGAAAATTTGAAAATCGACAAAGGGGCATTGCCATGTCTTGAACAGCTGCGTGTTGGGCCGTTTAGACCAGAAATGCTGTCGCCTTATCATGACATTCACCACCTAACAAACCTCCAAGTTCTTGAAATTCATGATATGCAGAAAGAATTGTGCATGAGTGTGGTACCAGGGGGGGCAAATTACAGTACCATTCGACACATACCAACTGTATATTTGCGTTTCCAAAAAGCTCCGTTTGAGTTCGACACATACACTCCAACAGCATATTGTCGGATTCATGGATAGTCCAGGGATGATCATTGTCAAGGTAATTGTTTCATTATATCCATTTATGTGTTTTTTTTTTTCCTTAAATTTTTTTATGGATGAAATGCTAGCTATAATTGCTGCTGTATATAAGCCCATTTATAAATATTATTTTTGTTTTAGATTGGATATTCAATTGTTATTTACATTTCACAAGTATTTTCAATCTTGAAGTAGATTTTGAACCTCATTTACTATACATGTTAGTATATCTTTTTAACTAATTTAATTTCAGGTTTTTTCTTAAGATGTTCAACCTGATGGATTCCTATCCACTACCAGATTTGACCCCCATTTGCAACCTACGAAAAATGTTAGGCAAAACGTTTAAAATGTTGGTAAATTTTTACGCAACATTTTTACAAGCCTTGAGAAAGGCTATGTAGCGAATAACATTTGTCAACATTTATTTTCTGTTTTACCATCATTTTGTCTTTTGTTGTGTTAAATCATTTTAGTAACGTTTATTTGTTATATTTTCAACATATATTGAATGTTGAATACAAAATTAATTGCAACATGTATATTTGTTTATTGCGTCACACAAACAAAGTTGGTAATACAAATTTCAACCTTGTTTAAATAATGTGCATCATTTTATTGATGTTGCGTTATACTTTTGCCAACATGCAAATTGAATCTGCTACATATATGCGATGATGCAAGGTATTATGGTTAACATTGTTAACGTTTTCACCAACATTGAGTTATTGTTTGAAGATGTATTTGTCTACATGTTTTTTAGTTAAGGTAACATAATATTAAGGATGCTAAATGAAAATTTTATTGAAGGAGTAACATTTGCATCATTTATTAACAATTTGGCAACATGCACAGTTTACAAATTAATTGTAGCATCACTTATTAACAAATCAGCAACATGGATTTTTTGTAAATAAAACATAATATCTATTTATCTACGTTTTGTAAGTGATGGGTAAAAATAATTGGCATCACATATTAGATCATTACCTAAGTTTTGTAAGTGATGGCTAAACACAATACGCATCACAGGTTAGATAATTATCTACGTTTTGTTATTGATGGGTAAAAACAATTTGCATCACAGCTTAAATAATTTTGTACGTTTTGTTATTGATGGGTAAAGACAATTTGCATCACACATTAATTAATTATCTACGTTTTATAGTTGATGGGTAAACACAATATGCATCATAGATCAGGTGATTGTCAACATTTTATAATTGATGTGTTAACATTATCTGCATCACATATTAGGAGCTACCAACATATACCTAATGAAGATAACAATGAAAAGCAACATCAATTATGTGTAAAGATAAACATAACATGAATGTCATGATAAAAAATATCCATATCATATATAGGTACACGACACAAGTGTACCAAAATATACATTGAACACAGCTGTGATAAAAAAAAATTCCCTTCCTAGCCACATGACCTATTCCCCCAAATATTCTAGCTAGAACTGCACAAAAGTAGCTAGAACTGCCCAAAAACTTACAAGTTCTAGCTCAAAAACTATAGGACAATTACAACTTCAAAAATAGGCTAGTTGTAATGTCCAGACATTTACACAGCAAGAATAAATATTATCCATCAACAAACATATAAACAGCATTCACAAAAAAAAAATCATCAAGTAACTAGAGTTGTTTTTTTAACACAAACAGATCACTGTTGTGCAGCAGTGGCTTCCTCTTCATCAGAAGTAACACAAACAGATTCTTCTTCAGAAGCGGGTTCATCGTCAGGAACATAGCTATCGTCCT
>JAYMTF010006502.1:0-10192 GCA_036897485.1 Pelargonium nanum
CACAAGTGCAAGCCATATTGTGACTATTTGAAATTTATCAAAATTTAGTCGAATAAATACGAATGGACAAAAAATTGAACAAATCAATCATAAGACAATATGATTTATAATATTTGAAAAATACGAGGACCCGAGCAAGACTGGGCTAAAATACTAGTTTTCATATAATTAATTGCACCACAATCGTCACACTATCAAAGTAACACAAATAGAAGCATACTTCAGCTGGTCCATCCCCACCTTTAAATACAAATACAAACACTGTTTAGCATTTTTTACTCCTCTACCCCTCCCCTCACTCACATGACTTGTCCCTATCAAGCATCCTCCAAGAAGGACAAATTCGTAAATTCACCCTACGATCTTGCTCTGTTTCAACTGCACAATAAAACAGAGGATAAGTACAGAGCCCGAAACCTCTGCCTCTTCTCTCTCTCTCTCTCTAGAACTCTACTGTATCAGATCATCGTCTCCTAGATTCAATTCCAATGATATTCGAAAATGGGAGAAGAAAAAGCAGAAACCACTACCCATATAGCCATTGACCTCGTATCTTCTCTTATCTCTCTCTCTCACTCCATCAAAGTCTTCTCTGTCAAATGGAAGTTGATTCGGAGGAAGCTGGAGGAGCTCCACTCCGGCCTTATTGCATTCCAGAACTGCAATTCCGGAGACAACCCGGCACTCTCCGACCTCATTCCGGCTATTATTGAATCGTCCACCGAGTGCCGCGACCTCGCGCGGCGGTGCCTCGATCTCTCCTACAGCGGGAAGCTGTTGATGCAGAGTGATTTGGACGTCTTGGCCGCGAAATTCGATCGGCACTTGAAGAATCTCAACGGAATCTACACCGCCGGCGTGTTGACACGAGGTTCCGCCATTGTCGTCTCGAGGCCCGGAATCGGAGCTTGCAAGGAGGACATGAGGTTCTATGTCGGAGACTTGCTGACGAGGATGAAGATTGGGGACGCGGAGATGAAGAGGCAGGCTCTGGTCGGTTTACACGACGTCGTCGCCGAGGACGACAAGTACGTGAAGGTGGTTGCGGAAATTGACGATGTCGTGATCGTTCTTGCGAGTTTTCTTGATTCCGACGAGCCGGAGATTCAAGAAGAGTCGGCGAAAGTGGTGTCGCTGCTCGCCGGGTTCGGGTCCTACCGGGGAGTGCTCGTCGGAGCCGGGATCATCGCGCCGCTGATTCGGGTCCTGGAGAGCGGCGGCGATGCGGGGAAGGAGGCGGCGGCGAGGAGTTTGCAGAGACTGACGGCGAATTCGGACAATGCGTGGTCGGTCTCGGCCCACGGCGGCGTCACGGCTCTGCTCAAGATTTGCGGCGGCAATTATAAAAAAGAGCCGATTACAATTTCTTGTGCTGTGCTGAGGAATCTGGTCGGAGTCGACGAAATCAAGAGGTTTATGATCGAGGAAGGTGCGATTTCAACATTCATCAAGCTGGCACAGTCTAAAGACGAGATCTTGCAGATCAATTCGATGGAGTTTCTTCAGAACATAGCGTCCGGCGACGATTCGGTCCGGCAATTGATCGTCAGAGAAGGTGGGGTCCGAGCTCTTGTTCGTGTCCTCGATTCAAGAACCTCTTTTTCGTCGAAAACCAGAGAGACCTCGCTGCGCGCCATCGAGAATCTCTGCTTCTCGTCCCCAAATTCAATGACGATCCTGATGGGTTACGGGTTCATCGAGCAGCTTCTGTTCTTGCTCCGAAACGGCGAGGTCTGTGTCCAAGAACAGGCCCTGAAAGTGGCGTACAGGCTGTGCGGGTCGTCGGAGGAGGCCAAGAAGAGAATGGGAGATTCGGGATTCATGTCGGAGCTCGTGAGGCTCCTGGAGGACAAGTCGCCGGAGGTCCGGGAAACGGCGGCGGCTGCGCTGGCGAGCATGGTGGCGGTGCCGAGGAACAGGAAGCGGTTTCTGCAGGAGGAGCAGAACGTGGGGGTGGTGGTGCAGCTGCTGGAGGGCAATTCTGGAAACAAAAAGTTCCTGCTCTCGACATTAATGTATCTAACGAGCTGCAACAGTGGAAGAAGAAAGATTGTGAGTTCTGGGTTCGTCAAGAACATAGAGAAGCTTGCAGAAGAAGAAGAATCCGATGCCAAGAGACTTGTCAGGAAGCTGTCAGCTGGAAGATTTCGCAGTATGTTGAGTGGTTTCTGGCATTCTTGATTCAATCTGACATTAATCTTTTTAATTTCAATTCCTTACAATTTTTGTTCTTCAATTATAGACTGTAACAGTAGAAGCATATATGTAAGTATATATATCCAAATCCAATAAAAGCTGTTTTTGTTGATTAAGGAATGAATATAATATGAGGAAGAAGTAGAAGAATGTAGTTTACAGTTATATAAGTTGGTGGAGGATTGATTAATGCAAGTTTTGTTTTCATGTGTGTGACAATGGGGAGCACATGGAGATGGGAGAGGTGAGAGGGCATGACATGTGATGGAGTATTTGGAGTGGACCTTGAAGAAAGGGATGCATGAAAGTTTCCTTTCTGTATTGCCTTGTCATGATGGGTCTTCTTCTTGTGTTGGCTGTTTTTTCATGTTTTTGGATACACTTCATGGGGCTATGGTGTTTCTCAGAGATTCTAAAATTTGTACTATTATTAAGGTGTTGTAATTGAAGACATGATAATTCAGGTTATATGGAGTGAGATATGGTGTGGTCTATGGAGATTATTGGTAGGCTCAAGATTGGTTTGAGATGGAAGTGTAGCAGGGTAGTAGATGGGATTGATAATTGGCAAGCAAGGCGGGGAGTCTATCGGCCAAGTTGGTGAAAATGACTAACGAGTAAAGAGAGGGCGTGTGTGTAGACACACACTTGACCAACCAATTGGATTGGACTCAATTTAGTTTTAGAAGAGAGAATTGCTTTGTTTCTAAGGCCGAGATGCACCATTGGGTTTCTCGTTGACCTTGGTAGGAAGGTAGCCCTCCTTGTGGTGGAGGATCTCGCTTCATGCTTTAGAGGTTTTCTACGAGGTGGAGAGTTTTGGTATGCCCCTTAAAGAGATTGGTGACTATTTAGAAGACAAAGTATTGACTTTTTTTAGAACCACTCTAGAGACGCAAGAGAGTTCCTAAGACCTCAGCGTTCTTAGATAATGAAGACATAGGAGTAGAGATCGCTCGGACATGGAGAGTACATCTTAAGAGGATGCCAAAACGAGACAGAGGTTGGTCCCCTGCCACGGATGATCCCTATTCCGCATTGCATCGAGGGTTAACGTTATGACAAGGAGCACAAGGTGCACTTTCGTACTGCAGCTAAGCGCACTGCATGACCCTAAGCTTAGACTTCACAAAGAATTGCGGGAGGTAGAGAAGTGTCTTGCTCTTGGCCACAATTAAGGCCATAGGTCCCAATTGGACAACATGAAGAGAAATGTTTCGCTCTTAGCTAAGGAAAGACCATCATGAAAGAAAAAGTAGGCGCTTTGACAATCAAACTCATGGAGGAAACAAAAACAAGCCGTGGAGACAAAAGTGACCACATGCGCACATCAAATCTAGCGGAAAACTTAAGATGTTGAAGAAGGCATGTTTAGAGATAAAGACGTTTTCTTATGTTTTTAGGGGGCATATGAGAAAATGACTTGTTTAGTTGCAACCAGAAATGACGCCGTAGTGAAACTAGAAACTTCACCTTGGCCAATTCTTATATGGGTAGCTGACTTTTGTATGCATTATCTTATGGTAGTGTTAAACTTGCCGATATTAGTGATTAGATCTCTCCTTGTTTGTGATAAGGATCCATATACCTTTTGCTTTTAGTTTTTCTTGTAACTACTTCATGAATCCCATATGACATAGTTTGAGTTATTGAAACAGATGTGGAGTGTTTCAGCTTATTGCAAATTTGTTATATTTTCTTAGTCTTTCTTCACTATCAATGTGTTGGTTTTCGTGGGTGCCTATCGCTCTTGGTGGTCTCGGGCGATGTCCACTTGGAGGAAGTTTTTTGTTGACCATCCCATAGATTTTTCGCATGATTTGTTCCTTTAGAGGACGGTGATTATAATCACCGTGGATGTCCACCTTCTTGGTAGTGCCTCATGTGATCTGTCCAAAGGAAAATGATGATGATCATCATGGATGCTCCGGGGACACGAGACATTTACGGGTTGATAAAAGGATGACAACATCAACTCCAATCATCCATACAAAGACGCAGACATTCTAAATATATTCTCTGTAGTGAGCTGAGACCACTAGGACGTTTGGGGCTATCACAAGAGTCCAATGGGATGGGTCCTGAAGTCATCCAAAATCGTTTAGGGTTTGATAAGGAGACGACAAGATCTGCTCTAATCGTCTGGAAGGGACGCAGACGTTGTTAATATGTCCTTTGCGGTGAGCCGAAACCACCAAGACAACACGAGTCCAACATAATGGGTCCCAAAATTATCAAAAGTTGGTTAGGGGTTGAAAAAAAGGGTGATAAGATCAGCTCTAAAGCCCAGACCAGAATGTGAACGTTTTCAACATATGCTATACGGTGAGCCGAGACCACCGCAACCTCCAAGACTCAAAATTTTCGTTAAAAGATTTTTTATGACTCAATTTGAGCCAACAATTCTGCCACCAACTTGTTTTCCTTACAAATTACTTGCAAAAATTACCATTACACAATCACAATCACTTGTAAATTCACCATCTCGCCTAAAGTACTTACTTTCAAAACAACTTATATTTTCAGCATTGTTAATTAGCGAGGATGGAATGAGCATCAATGCATCGTCATAAGCATTTGCTTTGGATTTGCAGAAAGTTGAATAAAAAAACAGGCCCAACAACTAAGAAGTGATGAACAGAAGCTTCTTCTAAATCATAGAAGCTTTTGCGGAAACTATATATGAACATTTGTTATTTATAATAAATAGAAATATCTATAAAAATAAAAGACCAGCAACACAAAATACAGATATGAATTGAAATAAATATCAAAGCTACCTTGGTAGGTGCAGATGAGCCCCAACTCACTTCTCTATATATATAAAAGGTGTGGAGATGGAGTTATGTGCACTCCACCTACTTTTTATGTTGAAAAAGAAAAGTGAACATTTAGTAGTGAATTTAGTATCAGTCAGCAGCAGCAACAGAGAAAATAAGAAGAGAGAGCATCAAGATGAGAAGAAAAGAGAGCATCAAAGCCAAGTTCAGCAAAACGTTGTTAGCTTTGCTCATCTTTTCAAAAGCCTGTGATGAACCTTTCACTTTGGGTTTCAAGCTTTATGTAATAAACTGAATCTGATTTCTTTATTCATTGACTTTATAAACACCGGCTGTTTTTGTCTAAAATATGTAGAAGATGAAAGAGACCGATCTAAATTTACATTAACGGATGGAGCCATGCAAACAAGAAAGATGTAATATTAATAGTATATTACAGTTGTTAATTGCTAGCAGTGCATCTCTGACAACGAGACCAGCCTGCTTTTATCATCTGCAAGTCCAATGTTTCATCGCAACAAAAAGGTAGTCTGTTGCAAAAGTTGACAAGTACACGACACAACAACCCGCTGGACTATAAACAGTTCCTGCAAGTCAAATACCAGCTCTCGATCTCCAAAAGCAAACATTTACTTCTCAGTCACAGATGTATCCAACATTATGAACCAATACTAACAGAGAAAGAGACTTTTACACAGAGTATTGCAATCTACTACATCAACTAATAGATGAAATTCAGTGCATCATCCCACAGGAGCCAATTTTATTTTTCAACAACACAAAATAACATCATCTACAGAGGTTGCAAGTTAGCCTGGTATTTAGTACCTCAACTTCCACATAATTTGCCTTTTCCTTTCTATTTTTACAGCAAAAGCATTTCTATTTCCTACGAGATTATTTGAACTCGCCATCCTTCAAATTACATGAAAAGATTGGAAGGGTCCAAATGATATTTCCGTAGTAAAGCCCTGGGAATAAGGGTTTTAACCTTATACGGAGTCCACCCCTTCAACCTGTTGTCGAGCAAGGTATCTTTCCCTTCGTTCTTTCTGTCAAGGCAGGATAGACAGAGCAGACATCAACTATATGATACAGATGGTACTTTCAAGGAATTTTGATATCAGAATATTAATTGGTGACAATACTTACCCACTCATCTATAACAAGTCCTTCCCCAATAATCCTGGGACCAGTTTCTTCTGGAGGTTTCTTGCGTGCCTCAAGCGCAGCATCAGCCTCAGCCACTTGGCGCTTGACCTTTTCCAGGGACTGCAAAAAGATGCATCACCCAAGTAAATGGCCTATTCATTTCAGTGTATGCAAGTATGTCCACGAACATAAAAGTACATACTTTATAAACAAGTACACAACTACAAATTGAAGTCACAACTACACTTACAGGATTAGGTCGCTCTGGATCTAGAAAAATAACCCGCAATATCTGCTCTATTGCCACTTGATCCTTCTGCTCATCAAACTTCATGAATAAAACATCAAAGGTTACTCGAGCAATATGGATTTCTTAAACTCAACAATAGTAATTCATGGACAGCCAGAATAACAAGCAATAGATTTTTCCACAAGTGACAGAAAGCATCTGATGAAAGACAAACTCGTGTTCTAATTGAAAAACTATATATGGTTCCTTTCCCCAAAGGTCAAGGTGAGTAAAATTTCAGCATATTTAGTAACCATATGGTTTCCATATTTAGTAATCATATGGTTTCCATATTTAGTAATCATATGGTTCCCGCTTGCCACAGACAGCTAGATTTCAACAAAAGATACACATTCCAACAGAAATAGACTGCACAGCATGTCAATCCCCAAAGAGTGATTGCTGAACATCATGAAACACACTACTTATGAAGAGCAGACATTGTTAAATTGGAGGCAGAGAACCAACTGCGGTATCAAGTCTCCAAATTGCACAAAGCCATTCTGGATATGGAAGCACAGTAGCAATAAAAATGCTACAGAGATTGCAATGTAGTGCTAATGCTCTACTAACCAATTATAGTTGGTACACCAGCAAAAAAAAAAAAAAGTTGCTTGGAATTCAAGATTATTTGACATCAGCAGTAAACATCAAGCCCATAAAAGAAGGGAGTAACACATAATATGATATCAATACCATAGACTGCAATATATGTTGCCAGTACTCTTAACATCACAATGGCATAATGAATTTGTGTAGTTAAATTAGATAACAGACTTCCATTATAAAATATACAGTTACAAAATGAATTGCAAGAGTTACCGACGCACCAGCTCAGGAACATAGTCCATTGCTCCTTGCACTTTCAAACTCATTATTTTGAACTTAAGTTTGCTCTTTTGATCCATTGGTTTCTCATTGTTCTCTGGATGCTCAACGAACTTGAAGACTAGCAGGTCCACGAATGACAAAGGGCATAAGGTTGAAGAGCTAATTCAAAAGATATAAGGACAATATTGATATTCACATACATTCATAGATATACATTTGTGTGTATGAGTATAATGTGCACGTACTTAAGCTACACTTGGGAGTCAGCTTGGACAGACTGACTCACCAGTCACCAGTTCTTGTTTGTCCTGATTGTTATGTTTTATTCCTCTTCAAGGAGATGTAGTCTCCATTACTTATGAAAAGTAGTTTGTACTAGACTCCTATTCCATTCATAATAAAATCTCATCTTGCTCTTTAAAGGACAGAAATTGCAAAAGACTAAGGACTAGAGAAAAAATATTAATATTACCTGTTGCTATGAGACTCTCGCCGGGTGCAAGAATTGCTCCTGGAGGACGCATGAAACAACTTTTTGGTGCAGTTGTTTGAAACTAAAAGAAAAACGTACAGTTAAATAGATGTCCAATAGGTAATATTATAGTGACAAAATTTTACTGCAGTATAGCATCTTGTAAAGAAGATGAATTTGGAAGCTATGATATATTAAGCAGTTATAGTATCAGGTATAACGGTAAAAAGTAAACAAAGAAGAAATGGGACCAAGGAAAATTAACCAAAAATAAAATTTTGGATAGTACCTTGAATGCTACATGTGATTTGCTTGTGTTTTTGATCTTGATGGCACTTCTGACTTGCTTTCCAGGTTCATCTTAAGAATAATGGAAAAATAAAGAAATTAATAAACCTTCAGACAAGCATGACTCAATCCAGAAAACAAGCAGTAGTATGTGAAACAATAAACAGATATCAGAGATATGAGTTGTAAAATCTCAACATTGTATCCGGTATTAGGCTAAGCAAACAGCAGCTGCTTTTACTTATACATACAAGTACAATCCTAATACATGCCAATTGCAATTTTCTGAGCTCTTCCACCCAGAGGTATGTATTTATAAAATAAGTCTCTAATATCCATCCTGGTAAACTTTCTGCAATTGAATCTGAAATTGATTATAATTGATCCAATAGGTATCTAGGATAAACAGCTTTCTCTTACTATTACTTAAGTCTAGTGCATCTTTTCAAAATCAGCCTGCTTCAACAATGCTGGCTATCTTCAAATAAGCACCAACATAACATATCATATCATATCATACTAGAAGATAGCCACTTCATTGGCAATTGCCAATAGGTGGTCTTCCTTTGTTTTGATACATAGATATTTCACTGTTATCATGATGCAACATGTTTGGGCTAGAAACTCCTAATGGAAAGAGAATAGACTGAGGGACCATTTTGGTATTTCAAAACTTTTTCACAGGCGTTTAGATTTAAAATTGAACCAAGTACGCATAAACTCACATTTTAGACCAATCTAATACTCCCTCCGTCCCAAAATAATTGTCCTCCTATCTACTGTGAGAAAAATTAAGGAGAAATTAGTTAGTGTCATATATTTCCTCCTCTGTCCATATGCACATGTTATATACCAAATGATACTAACTTATTATAGGGACATTATTAGTAATTCATGCATAACTTAATTTCCTAAAAAGGAAACAAGGACACTTATTTTGGGCCTATTTTGGGACGGATGGAGTATGTCGTATCAATTCTTTTGGACCAATTTAGTTCAATTTTTCTTTTACCCATTTTGCATGTGGATTAAACAGATCCAATTTTTAATCTAGCTCTCAATTTCATATTTCGGGCAGTTTTAGCATATTATATTTGTCATTTTCTAATGTATCAGATTTCATCTGAACCCAATGGACAAAAATCTTCTAAAAGTGTTATTTTCAGTAATTAGCTACATAAACAAAATCTGTATAAAGCCAATTTTTGCTTATTCTGAAGAAGAGACAAATTGGAAACAATTATAGCAAATTTGAAAACTATTTTGTCAACATGTTTTCATCTCACCCCTAAATCCAGTCTCTACTTTTAGTAAATGAGCCCACAAATGTTGCTCTCAGTAAATCAGCTACATAATCAAAATCCACACACACAAATCTACCATAAATCAGATGAAAATGAAAGGATTTGAATCAGATCAAGCAACACATACAAGGAAAATAGAGCTTATTGGCCGGATCAAGCTTGAGGCGACGGCGAGTGGGGAGCAGAGACCGGGCCACCGAGGACACCGAATTCGAAGCTTGCGGGTTCGATCCGTCGGCGGCGGGGTGGTGCGACGCCGTCGTATTGGCTCTGTTGACGGAGTGGCGAAACGGCAGCTTGAGGAGACCCCACATCTTGTTATCGGACGGCGACTCCGCAATCGCCATGTCGTTTCAGAGAAATTCACTCAATTTGACTGAAAAGTATGTACTAACAGTAGCAGCAGCTGTTGTTGACGAAACGGCGACCGGTCTACGGAACTTGAAACGGCGTCGCTTCCTCCTCCGAATATGTAACTTTCGGCGATGGCTCCTTGGCAATCGTTTTCTGGTTCTCTGTTTCACAGTTGTAGTTTTGAGGAGACAAAATTGAATAATTACTTCAACAAAATTGGACATCCGACGTTGTTACGACGCCGTATTGGATGTGTTCTTTTTTAATGGATCTAAATTTATTTTATTTTTTATTTATAAAAAATTAAAACGAAGGTTGACTGATGGAGTCGTGGGTGGAAAACAGGGGTATTCATTGACAACAATGCGTTGACGTTGACTTTGAAAATGGATGGGCCAATTTTTGGCTATATAGCATTAGAGATGAGATTAATTGCATAAAATATTGGTCTGTTTAGTGAATAATTCAAGAGTGTTCCACAAAAATTCTTAAAGAGAAATATATATATATATATATATATATATAG
>JAYMTF010006503.1:0-10190 GCA_036897485.1 Pelargonium nanum
TGGAGACGATATACTCGGAACTTACCAATTCTATATTACTTGTGCGACTCTGGTACACTTACCGGAATTACGCACCAATAGCAGTTTTAAAGTTAGCATTGATTGGTAGGCATTTCATAATGAAAAATATGGATACGGAGTTGTCAGAATCAGGAAAGCATGCTGATAAACTATGTTGTTAGCTTACAAAAAAAAAGTACTTGTCGAAGATGTCAACTTACCAATATACCATGTGCACATGCAATTATGGCTATCAACCATGAAGAAAATCAAGTTGAAGATTACATATCCTCATGTTTAAGAAAGACATGTACTTAGTAGTTTATGCACATAGTATGGAACCGGCTAGAGCCATTGATTTTTTACCTTCATCAAATATGAAACATCTACTGCTTCTCTCATAAGTAGATGGCCAGATCGAAAGAAATAAAGAATTTTAAAAAAAGGAAGGAACTTGTAGAAAAATGTATAAAAAGACTAATCATTGTAATGTGAATGCAAGAAAGAAAACAAAAAAAAAAAAAAGACAAGAAGAATAGATCAATTGATGAGATGCTCAGAATGCCGTCAACTGAACCATAACAAAAAATCTTGTCCTCAGAAAAAAATGACGGTATTAATTATTTTTTATGTTACCTTTTTTTTCAAATCACTATTTTGTATTACTAGTGAGATAAATTTTAAAGTCAATGACATGCATAATATAAATGGTGAAGGATGATCATCATATCTAGAAACACAACCACAAAAAAGACGTGCGTTTTCTCAACCTTCCAATGTAAGTTGTTTAAATATAAAGTTAGACCCCTTAAAAAAAAAGCTCGATAAAAATTGATAAATTATTAGTATATAACATCACACTAACATTTTAATTATATTATAGGTTACAAATGATCAAATAATATTTTCTCATCCAAACACAAAACCTCAAGATGGATTTACTGTTATTCAACCTGTTAGGGTAAGTTATTAAAATAAAAGGTTTCATAATAATACTAAACTATCAATATGTATTTTTACACTTCACTTACAAGTGTTTTTTTATATGCACTTCACTTACAAGCAGCAAATGAAGAAAACATATTGTCTCATCTAAACACACATCCATCAGAAAAACGTGCAATTTCTCAACCTGTCAAGATAAATTTCGTAAAATACATTTGAACTTAATAACATTATCATCGCATACTCTCACATTAGAAGTGAAATGCAGGTTTCAAATGACCAAAGAATACTAGAATCAACTCAACCCATGAAACTATCAAAGTTTCAATTATGAGAAAAGTTAATAATAGTGCTTCATTTCGAGGATATAGAATATATCATAATGAAAATAATGGTGTTTTTATTTTGAATTTTAGTTTGCCTAATTTTGATTTTATGAACATTTATCATGACTATCATCACATGTCATTAACTAACAATTGTTATCATTGTAGCTTGTACAAGAAATCAACGTTTGGTCATGGGTCAAAGAAAAAAAAAGAGGGATGCATGTTGCGTTAAGGCAAAATGAAGATTGACATTAAAATGTTTTAGCTTCCATTTATTTTTTTGATATGCTTGTACATTTTGGAGATCGAACATTGTTTTAACACAGTACAAAGAACATTTTGTAAGCTGAATTCCGAAGTATTGAAATTTAAAAAGGTAGAACTATATTGTGTAATAGACAATGCTGTCCCATCTCTAACTAGAATGCCATCTACATCTGTGTAAGGAGCATGTAAAGCCAAGTTGTTGAGATCAGATGTGACATGATGTGTTGCTCCATTGTCAAGCAACCATTTATTGTTGCAAGGTTGCTGATTTGCCAAATTAGCATGCGGTTGAATGATGTTGGTTGTTGGTGTGTTGGGATTGATCAGTATGATCCGATAAGCAAGACAACTCTTGGCTGTGTGTCCTTGAGTGAGACAAATTTGAAAAAGACCAAGGTATGGTTGAGGTGAGCGAGTTGTGCGGTTCGACTGATTCGGTACAAACGAATTTCTATTGTTATGGTTTTTGTATATCTATGGTGGGCTTGGAGAAGTATTCGAGGTATTATATTGTGCGCGCGGCATAATTACCTCGTCCGGCAACATTGACTGATGCTGGAAAATATGATGGTTCTGCCTTGTGTTGAATTGTTGCTTCAAAACTCAAAATTTTTTCATGCAACTCTTCAAATGAGATGGCTGAATCGCGAGCTTGAACAGCATGAACAATTTCTTTGTACTCATCCGGTAAGTTGTCCAAAACCTTGTTTGTAACATCTTCATCTTTCATAGGAGATCTAAACACAGCTAATTCATCGGTCTTGGCTTTGACTGCTTGAAGGTATTCAGTGATAGTCAGGCTTCCTTTGGTCAGATTTTTTAGATGCTTGATTTTGCCTCTGAATGGTTTTACATAAGTGGTTTCAAGGATTTGTCATACTTCCTTGGATGTTTTGTTAGTGGCAAATAAAGGGTGATAGAGGAGGATAAAAAGACAAATATGTCATTTAAATTCAATTGTTTTTGGCGCAACAAAGTTGTATGCGTAGGATTTGGTATTGTGGTTTCACCTTTAGTGATGGTTGGTTTGGGACATGGTTTGGTGCCACAAATATAACCCAACAAATCATACCGAATAAAGAGGGTGTTGAACTGCAATTTCCAGGACAAATAATTTGTGAAGATGAGTTTAAGTGGAGCTTGGGTTGTCACATTGATGCTTATTAAAGTTGAGTGAGGATCATTGGTATTATAAATGATCGGTGGTCTAGAGGAAACTGTGTTATTGGCCATGTTGGAGCAATGACTGATACCATAACACAATACAAACAATTAAGGAAAGAATATTTGATTCATATATGCAACATGTATATATATAAGAATACCAACAACTGATTCCTTAGTGTGCTGCACAATACAAGGCAGTACTAATTCAAATGTTTTCAAAAACAAGCTGCTACAACAATATAGAGATAAACCTTATCTATAACAGTTGTATTAGCTTTGGATTTATAGGGATTGTAATGATTTTGGAGGTACCATTAGTATTTTTTTTATGGATTGAGATATTAAATTTTGCTCATTGAATTGTCATGATCTTAGAAAGATCAGTAGAAATTTGTGTTTGTAATATTGGATAAGTTTTAAATGTTTTATATGAAGTTCATCTAGTTCCAATGCATTTTAATCTGTTGGATTGAGATTTATTTTGCTAATGTAATTGTCATGCTCTTGAAAATATGCTCTGACACTTGTGGTTGTAATGTGAGATAAGTTTTGACTATCATGTAATTGTTCAGCAACTATTAGCATCCAATATTTATCATCATTTTTTTTAACAATGTTAGTTGAAAATTTAACATCTTCACCTCCGATGATAGGAACTGTTAAAGATCATTATCTAATTTTGCTTATCTGTCATCATCCATGAGTTCCTTATCCACCACAATTTTTAAAGTTATGTTTTGTGATTTTAGCTCTCGATCCACAACTATTCAATGTTTCTAAACATAACAACAAATTTTGATTAAATTGGATTATTCACAAATCTTCTTAAATTGGATTATTCACAAATCTTCTTAAATTTTACCCTCCAATTCTGTAATTTTTGCATCATATAATTAAGCACAAAATCATGTGATTTTTGCATCATACAATTCATGTAATTCTTCTTAAATTTTCTTTCTTGTACAATTCTAAGCTATATGTAATGAACTCATACTGTATAATATAAATCATCACAAAATCTAATAATACAAACTATTCCGCTAATTCTATCATGATATCAAAGCCAACTGTTCCTTCTATTCTCTGATCTGTCAAAATACACATCTGTCAAAATTGCCATCTAGCCACCCCATATGATATCCATGCTCAAAATAGTCAACCAACCTCTTCTCAATATGTCACCTTTTGTTCATCCAACAACCTCACCGTCGGCACCAGCTCGTCCAGAGAACTCCTATCTGCACATCGTTGGAATCTGTCCTCCGTTCGCCAACTGCGTTAACCACACGTGTCGTTGTCGGGATCTGAACGTCCTCTTGGCTTCAAGCTTCTATCTTCGTCACTAGTGCACCTTGCTGGAATCTGCATAACCTCTTCAAATTTTGCAAATTTCTTCGTCACCAGTGGTCGAATCATCACATCGTCGGCACGTCTGCAACCAGGAGGTCAGGTCTGGTCTACAAGACCAAGCCGCTCCTCCGCCCAATAGCACGTGTCTCCCACGTGCCGCCATCCATCACACGTCGCCGTCCACACGCAGCCTGCCAAAAATTATTATTTTTTAATTTTATAAATATGATTATTTTTTAATTTTAAAAAATATGATTATTTTATTCTTATTTTATTATGCAACCTTCTGAAATTTTCAAACATGTTAGTGTTCAGTTTGATGACAATAATTATTGTTTTTGGCTTTAAAGATGACAAGTTTTCTCAGGGGCAAAAATTTATGGCGTTATGTCACTGAAGACATCACTAAACCGGAAAAAAAGTAGATGAGGCAGATGACGCTTTTGAAAAACGTTATGAACATTGGGACAACAAGAATTACAATATTCTAACCTGGACTCACAACACTTGCTCAGTTTCTGTCGAGACCCACTTTGCCGAATTTTAGATTATTCGGGAAGTGATGGAATACTTGGCCACGCTATAATCCTCAACGGATATTGCTTATCAATATTAGCTGTTGGGTCGGTTATATCAAATAAGACAAGAAGCCGGTCAATCAGTCTCCGACTTTTTATCTCAAATTCAGGGGTTGTGGGACTAACTAACTGCAATAGATCCTAAATGAGAGTGCACCGGAGATTGCATCAAATTTCTCAAGAACCAAGAGCGCATTCAAATCATGCAACTACTCATGTCTCTCTGGCCAGAGTTTGATCCTGTCAAGAGTCTATTACTTCATCGGGATCCTTTTCCCAAGATGGAGACTGTAATTGAGGAATTGCTCTTTTGAGAAACTCAGTTGAGTACAATTCAGTCCTCTCGAGTTACTAATAACGTCATGGCCACTACAGGTTCTAGTCTTCCTACAGGCCCTGTTCACCCAACTCCAAGACCCACTCACCCTACTCGTAAAGGGGTGTCCTACTATTTCAAAAAGCCAAGTCATTGGATAAACGAGTTTCAGAAAAAAAGAGCTAAGTATTGCCCCTTTCAGCCCAAGCAATCTATCACTGTTGATGTTGCCTCTAGGGAGCCATCTTAGAGCTCTCTCGATCTTGCTTCGCTACAGGAACAAGTCAATCTCCTTCAGTAGACTCTTTTGATTGCTCATTATGGTAACAATACTCTTACCCCGTCTGTATCAGGCATGTCATCCTCTTGGTACATTGGTTATGCATGTCGCAATCACATGACTTCTGATCTATCATTTTTCCATCACATTAAGTCTGACACCACATCTCATATTTATACTACTGACGATTCACCATTTTCTAGTCACCCACACTAGTACTGTCTCCACCCAACATTACCAAATACAATTGTTGTGCCAAAATTATCCCTCAATCTAATCTCTATGGGACAATTGTGTGAACTCGTTCTTTATGTCCTTTTCTCTAGTCATAATTGTTTTCGTAGGATCCAAAGACAGAGCAGACTTTTGGGACATAACGTAAAACAGGACGACTCTACGAGGTCTCATTACTCAAGAACCAACCCCATCAAAAAACACGTGGAGCAGTCCGGTTAACTAATGTGTGGTACTTTCGTCTTGGTCATACCTCTTCTTCTTATATAAATCATTTAGGTACTAGTGGGTTTTTAGGTAATGTCATGAATAAAATAGTTGATTGTGCTTAACACCACAATTTTTCTTTTAATTCAAATAATTTTGTTTCATCTGCTCTATTTTCTCTATTTGACTTAATTCACTCTGATATATGGGGAGCCTCTCTCATCCCTACCATGAGAGGCTCACGTTACTTTGTCATTTTTGTTGACGATTTTACTCAATATACTTGGATTTACCTGCTACACCCATCTAACTTGCATGAGACTTTTTCCACCTTTGCTAATATGGTCAAAACTCAGCTATAAAAAAGTAAGTAAAAAATTTCATACTGATAATGCTATGGAATATAAAGATAAGTCTTTCCTTAGTCTGCTAGCATCGCATGAAACAATCATCCATAGGTCGTGTCCAGGTACCTCTCAACAAAATGGCAGGACAGAACGTAAGCTTCGTCATATTCTTGACACTGGTAGGCCCCTCCTTATCTCTGCCTCTTGTCCTGGTCAATTTTTGGTGGAAGCAGCACTCACTGTTGTTTACACTAACAATCGTGTTCCCTCTCCCGTTCTTAGGATCAAATCTCCATTTGAGTGTCTTTTTAGTAAGCATCATGTCTATGATATTCTTCGTGTCTTTGGTTGTTCTTGTTTCGTTCATTTTCATTCACATGAACGGAACAAGCTCTAACCTCGTGCTTGCCTTTTTTGTTTATTGGGATATGAGATTGATTATAAGGGGTATCGATATTGACACTCAATATCTCAACGTATCCGCATTTTCCGTCATGTCACCTTTTGGGAACATAGAATGTTTTCCTACCCATTCCCGTTCCATGTGTCTTCATCTCGGTCTTTCTTTTCTGACCCCTCTGTCAAATTATTTTCTGATGATGTTGTTGAATCCCCCTCGCAAAAGCTAATTTATGCAGGTCATGTGAACAACGCCCCTATCGAAAGCTCTACTACCCACCACTATACGTCAGAGACAAACCAGACTCTCTTCCTACCTTCAAGATTATGAGATAACTTTACCCAGTAATTCTAGAATTAGGGCTGTTCAAAATAGTCCGAACCCGGTGACCTGACCCGGACCGGACCGGAACCGACCACACCTGGACCCGGACCGGACCCAATTCGGTCTGGTCCTTCCATTTCTAAATCGGTCTGGTCCGGGTCAACCCGGATTTGACTTTAATTTTTAAAAAATTATTTTATTCTAATTAAACATGTTATAAATTCATGATTATGATTTTTTTTACTATTTTAGGTATGATTCTTAATTTTTTTGGAATTTCATCAATCAATCTTAATTTTTCTAATCAATTTTAATTATTTTTCATAATTTCAACCTTAATTGTTTCCAATCAATCTTAATTATATTCAATCAATCTTAACTTTTTCCAATCAATCTTAATTGTTTCCAATCAATCTAATTATATTCAATCAATTTTAATTATTTTTCATAAATCATTAAAAAAAATTCCATAAAAAATATATTTTTAATTTTTTGAAATTAATTCCGGGTCATCCGGGTCGGTCTGGTCCGGGTGGGGTCGGGTCCGAGCCTAGACGACTCTAACCGGTCCGGCTCCGGGTCGACCCGGGCTAAATGAACACCCCTATCTAGAATTGCATCTATACATTATCTCTATGAGCCTCGGTTCTATCATGAGGCATGCACTCATCCCTTATAGCAGGAAGCAATGATACTTGAATTGCAGGCTCTTGAGAAAACTCACACATAGGATATTGTCAATCTTCCGGCTGACAAAACTCTTAATGGTTGCAAGTGGGTATTCAAATCAAGACCAAAGCTTATGTGTTTATTGAGCGTTACAAAGCTCACCTGGTTACCAAAGGCTTCAACCAAGTGTATGACATCGATTATGAAGAACATTTGCTCTAGTTTCTCGACTTACCTCTGTTCGCAGTCTCATGGCATTCTTTGTGGTTAAGAATTGGTCTTTATCTCAAATGGATGTCAAGAATGCATTTTAAATGGGGAGCTTGCAGAATAAGCTGTATATGCAACCCCCACCGGGGTATGACCATCCGTTCAACACAGTTTGCCAATTAAGAAAAACGTTGTTTGGCATGAAGCAAGATCATCGAGCATGGTTCTCCAAATTCAGCAGTATTGTTGCACAATTGGGTTTTGTCTCTAGTCCCTATGAAAATGCTCTATTTGTGCGTCGAACAGCTTAGAGTCGAAAAGCGTTGTTTGGCATGAAGCAGGATCATCGAGCATGGTTCTCCAAATTCAGCAGTATTGTTGCACAATTGGGTTTCGTCTCTAGTCCCTATGACAATGCTCTATTTGTGCGTCGAACAGCTTAGAGAATTACCATTCTACTCCTGTATGTTGATGACATGGTTATAACAGGGGATGACATCTGTGTCATTACCGATCTCAAGCAATGTTTGTGATCAAACTTTGAGATGAAGGATCTTGGACCTCTAAACTATTTTCTTAGCCTTGAGGTCACTTTCAATGAATCTGGCTACTCTCTTTATCAAGCCAAGTATGTTGCAAATCTTATCTCTCAAGCAGGTTTGACGGATACCAAAATCTCGTCAACCCCAATTGAGGCGAGCACCAGGCTTACTCTGACCGATGGAAAACCTCTTCAAGACACCACTCTGTATCGGCATCTTGTCGGCAGCCTAGTCTATCTTACAGTCACTCGTCGCACTCTTGCTTATGCAGTACATATTGTAAGTTAGTTCATGGCTACCCCTCGTACTACGCATTATGAGGTTGTTATTTGTATTCTCCGTTATGTGTGAGGAACTCTTAACTTTGGGCTTCACTTCTCAACCACCAGCTCTCTTGCTTTACAAGCCTACTCCAATGCTGATTGGGCTGGTGACCCCACTGATCGTCGATCTACCATCGGTTACAACTTCTTCCTTGAATCTTCCCTCATCTCCCGGCGTAGCAAGAAGCAGACTGTTGTAGCACGATCCATTATTGAGTCTAAATATAGACCACTAGTCGATGCTACTACTAAGCTATTATGGCTTCGATGGTTGCTACAGGACATGGGCGTGCATAATTTAGGATCTACCACTTTACATTGTGACGATCGCATTGTTATCCAAATCGCTCATAATGATGTGTTCCATGAATGCACCAAATTCATTGAGAACGATTGTCATTGATGTATTCAACACCTTACGATGGAGATCTTAGCCTCATCTTTGTCTCATCTTCTGATCAAACAACTGACATCTTTACAAAACTCATTTTCCTGATCGATTTAACGATCTTCGTGAAAAAACCAAGATGACAAATATTCCATCACCTTGATTTTGATGGGGGTGTTAGTGTATGGTATGTAACTGTATATTATGAGATATCAAATCCCTTTGATCATGTGTGTGTATCAAAGTCATTGATGGCTGATTGTGTAGTTTGATTTAGTTTACTTTCTTGTAAAATTCTCATCTCTATACAAAAGAGCTCATATTGTATAATATAAATCATCACAAACCCTAATAACACAAACTATTCCACTAATTCTATCATACTTTATGGTCTTGAGTTATTGTAAAGTCACCAACTAGATGCTTATACAAAAAACTCACCGCGAGAGTTCTCGAACCCAAGGAAAATGGCTTGCGTGGGACCATTCGGCATATTAAATTAGTTAACAATTTCGTTAATTTGAGTGACGTGGCACCTATGCATTTCAATTTACGTTAATTTTTTAAAAATTTCTCACATGACGCTGACTTGACATTTTTAAAGATTCTAATATTAATTTAAAATGAAAGGGAACATGTGTCGCTTAGTTATTGGTCCAAAAATAATTAAATGGCATGATTTTATAATTTTACCCATCCTTAAATTTTAATTATTTTCATCCACACCCCGTCTTTTTCCTCTTGCTCTAGCTGCACAACCACCATAAACACACTCCGTCATTCTCTTCATAAGCTTTCTCCCCAGCTCCCCCATTTTTTATTTCTTCTTCTCCCTAACCACCATAGCCACCAGAAGAAATCCAAGCAAAAAAACACCCATCAAAGCTCTAATGGAGCTCACCGCCACTACACTCCACTGGCTGATCTTTTTGATCTAGCTATGTAACTGCAGATCCAAAGGAGACTTTATTACAATATGGCGTGGTTCCTAATAAAGCTTACGTCTTTGTAGAGTTGCTAAAGTCTATCGTGATGGGTTTTTCTTCGACAATGATTCTGAGCTCGAAAGCGTCGTTGAAATTGGTCTCACTTTTGCACTGTAAACAAGAAAGCCATCATTTGAAATCGAGGTTAGATCAGATTCAAGCTCTTCTCGTGGTATCAATTCCTTTGGTACCGTGGTTGAGAAACTTTGAGGCTAGGGCTAAGTCTAGTTCAGACTCGATGAATGATGATGATGGAAAGAAGCAAGGGAGTGTGCTTGTTAAAATTATTAATGTGTTTTGTAGAATTCTCTAGAAATACCTAGAAATT
>JAYMTF010006504.1:0-10188 GCA_036897485.1 Pelargonium nanum
GAAAAATTAGTACTTCAAATATTGTTTGCTTTTGCTTTAGAACACAAAAGCACTTCTATCAACTTGTACAAACTTTTGTGAGCAAACATGCGGGCTTTTAGAAGTTACTTTGGAGCCGCTTTTGGCTTTTGAGTAGTGTTACCAAACAAGCCCTAAGTCACATCTAAAAGCACACAAATTGATTGAATAAACGAAATCTCTTTATATTCCTCCAATGATGAATATTTAGTTACAGAGCTCATCAATCAAACGTTGTGTAAGACACACATTCCTTTCATAGACGAATAAGATATATACAATTTCAAAACATGCAAAATGTCAAACTTAACAAAAACTCAATAGTTTGTATTGACAATTAAGTTATTTATTATATCACGTGTCAAATAGTCTTGTCCAACATTGCAACCACCAAGTGGACGAACAAACTCTTATGCTTGGAAGATAAGTCATCACAATCTAATTGGCACCGTTAAACCCTACTTTCTCAACTACATGAATCACCTCGTTAATTGAAATAGCAAAGTACTACTCACACATACTTTATTATCGTAACATCACATTCATATATGACATGTTTCGTTACC
Source organism: Pelargonium nanum (assembly GCA_036897485.1). Classification (NCBI taxonomy): domain Eukaryota; kingdom Viridiplantae; phylum Streptophyta; class Magnoliopsida; order Geraniales; family Geraniaceae; genus Pelargonium; species Pelargonium nanum. The sequence continues at coordinate 585 of JAYMTF010006504.1, forward strand.
TCATGTCAAATAGTCTTGTCCAACATTCTATCATTCAAATAGGCAAACAAACTCTATGTTAAGATTAATAATCACAGTTTTCTCGTCAACGTTAAGCATTTTCCTATCAACGATCGCATGTTCATTGAAAAAATAAAATATTACGTGCTAACATCTACCTTACTATCATAACATCACATTCATATTCAACACGTTTTACATATCAAAAAGTTTATATTTTTTCACTATTACGATGTAACATAACAACGCGTAACATCATTTTCTCCACTTGATCATTTCTTTTATCAAAACATGGAAGGTGAAGAGGGAAAGATAAAAATGTTCATATCCACTTTTATCATATCATCTCATAAAATGTCCATCTCTTACAAATCAATCCACCATGTTCCACATTCCCTCACTGTATTTGACAAGGCCATGCACAAAACTATACATATGCAGTACTTGTGAAATGTCATTATCTATCTCAAACATGAGTGGCAAGCAATGAATCTAGTGCCCTAGTCAAATTGAATTTTATTTTTAGAAACAACATAACACAATCCTTCATCACATGGGTTGCATTGATGGTGGTTCCATCATTCACAGCCAAGAAAACTCAATCCTTGACTGGGAAAACCAGTTTCTTGCCAACCAAACACACCTATTCAAAACTCCAAAAGAAATAAGAAAAACAATAACTTTTTTGAAAAAGTTTTTAATATGTGGGTAAAATGTTTTGTATGAAACAGATTATTTTTTAACACTTATAAGATCGCAACACCAAAAATGTAAAAGAAAATATTATAACTTAGATTCTTTTCATGTCTTTCTCTTAGTCGCACGTTATAAAATCGTCAAATTCTAATCATAATTTACTTGCATCTCACTTATTTATAGGTACAAATTGAAATATTAGTGACACTCGTTCTTTTTCAATGAATTTGTAAAATTAAAACGCTCATTCGAATTTAATTTCCTTGCGACTCGCCAGCTCATATTCAACCATAAAAAAATTGGATGAATTCAACTCTCTTTGTCTATAATATTAATATACAAAGATGACATGGCAATTGAGAGTGTGATAGATTAGTTTCAATTTCCAATCATCAAGTGATAGAGGAGGGGTCAGGCTATATCAACCCACCATGTGGATTTGTCTTTCCATGACAAAATTAATGTAAAAACACCTTTGCTTTCTGGTTGCTAAATGTGACCCTATACACACACATACACATTTTTATATATTATATAGTTTTATGAGTCTATATGGACTGTAAATGCTATCTAATTAATTTCCCACCTATCATCATATGCATTACCTATAACTCCTATTTTTTGTTGTTGTCCTTATTGGTATACAACACATAACACCATCAATCTCTTTCTTGCATGTCTTGTCATTCTCTATATAATAATTATTGTAAAATATTATAAAAATGACTTTTTAAGGAATACATCAGTAATTTGAAATTGAGGTATAAGAAAAAAAAAAGAATTTAAAGTCACGTTTTGATATTAATTTCAATTAAAGCCATGTATCAAGTGGGAAGTTTGGTACATTTTCGGTCTTAGAAGTTGGAGTTGAGCATCTCTGGTGACAAAATTTCGAGTTTCGTCTAATGCATTGGTATTCGAGTTTTGTGTGTGTTTGGAGATGGGTTATATCTCGGATGACGACATTGAGGTGTACGAGCCTCTATAGTTGGGTTGCATGTCCGGGTCTTTAGGAAAATTTGGAACATTTTCGGTGTATGAAGTTCGAGTTGAGGACCTCCAATGACAAAAATTCGAGTTTCATCTAATGCTTTGCATGGGTTATATCTCGAATGAGATAGATTGAGGTGTACGAGCCTCTTTAAGTGGGTTGCATGTCCGGGTCTTTGGACCATCCTCGAGCTCTCGAGCACTAGGTCTGATCTTGCTTGTTATCCTTCTTGATAAGGTGTGTAATTTTGCATATGCACCGGGAAGGTAATAATTAGATTGCAGATCGCCTTGCTGGTAATGGTCTTATCATTTTTTACTATATATTTTTTTTCTAGTTCATAAGATTATGATGATTTACAGTCTATTTTATATAGAAATTCGTTGAATTTATACATTTTTATTCTTAACTGATTTCTACGGTGTCAAATCCTCTTCCACGAAGGACGTATTAGTTGGAAAAAAACACTATATTTCTTTTGCTCGAAACCCTAAATTGAGTTTGTATAACTTCATCATACCAATTGACCCACTTTTTTTTATAATGATTTTGATTCTTTGTAATGACACTATCCATATGTTTTATTTTATCTTTCATTAATTTACTAGTACTACTCTTTTCTCTGTTCATATATAAGCCACATGCAAAAATCAGATATGCAGAAGGAGTGTTGATAATAAATACAAAAAATAAAGGAGTGACATGCAGTGCTACACCAATCTCATCAAAATCTGAGTCATAACTGTAAAAAGAAAGATTAGGATGATAGATAGGTAGATGGGTTGTTGTTCTTGTGAGTGGAAGAGGAACTGGAAATGGACCCTACCTTCTCCTCCAAGTTTCAATTTCCCATGTCCTCTATATCTGTTATATAAATGTTGTATGTATATGTTTATGAATGAGACTGTGTATGTGGTTAGAGGATAACAATAAAAGCACAGTCTCCAACCTGAAACTGATCTCTCCCATCCCATGTTCTCTAGCTTCTCTTCTCTGCACACATTCCTTGATACTCTACTCTATATATCCAATACAAGAATCTCATTTCAAAAAAAATTATAAATAAAAAACTAAAATTAGTCTTAAATTCTGTTTATCCTAATGGTAAACTTTAATATTTGAACTTATATTAGTGTTTGTCATTAACACCGGTTAACATTTGGCAACTAAATGGCTTCAAAATCATGTGAATATATATGTTTTTCGTCCCCTTGTACCTCCTAAACTAAAAGTTACATGTTTAAACTGTTAACCGACGCTCACACAATGTTGTTCCTCATCAATTGTCGTTGCGGCAGTTAAACCCATGTCTTCTTATAGACCACTAAGGAAATACATGTCATTGTGAACAACCCACATTTCCCAATGTGCCATGACTATCCGCAACGTTTTCAAGTAGACTCTAACACCAATTTTCACGGGTAGAGTACCAAACCCGTGCAACGCCCCAAACTCATGTTTAGAAACAAAAATGTAGGCCTCGTCCATGAGCAATAAACACCAGTTAGGGAAATGAGATATCATCATCATGTAAGCAAACACTTACCAACGTTTGAATAGTATGTAAACGAGTACCGCCCACAAGGTGCGTAAGGGGAAGTCTCATTTTTCCTAATTGTAAAACTAGACACTCAACAGAATCATTGTTTTAGTTTATCATCCATTTCGTTTGAATTGTACATATTTCAACTTAATTTGTGAACAACGGCGTCTAAACTTTAAAACGTTACGTCTCATTGGAATATTTTATTTCTATTAATGGTGTAAAAATAAAATAATTTAGAAAACCTTTAAGGCTCATGTGCACCTATATTGGCTAAGGTATAAAAGTATTTTAATATAGGAAGGAATTGGTTGATTGGACAAGAAATGGATTTGGAATTTGGCAAAGCAATCATAGAACACAAAAGATGGGATTCTCTGATTCCTCTATGGGTCTCCACTTATTGGCTGAGATGAGCTCACAATCACATGGTCATATCAAATTATGTATTTCCATTTCCATTTCCAATTTCAAATCCTTGTACTTGTATGGAATGGAATCTCTAGCTTATTTATTTATTTATTTTTCCTCTTACTTCCAATTGGTATTTTTAGAAGTGCAAGAGAATAGTAGAGACTTGTTTGATTATGTCATAGTTTATTTTATCAATTGAAAATGCATTTATAATTATTATTTTAAAATTATTATTGACATTTTTTGTATAAAGTCATTTATAAGTAATGTTTATGAATATGTGTCATGCACAAAACAAGAGTCAAGTTTCACAAGTACCAAACATAGAGAAGCACTTATATCCTAACATGCATGCACATGAACTATTGCCCATTACACACAAACACATGTTTTTGCCATGCATGTGATGCATGACATCTATTGGTCAATCATCATATGTGTTTTGTAAGATAAATGGTACAAAGTCTTACAAATTTTATTTGCATCCAAGATAAGAAATTTTTTATTGAATAATTACAAGCTATATTAACTTTTGATCATTATTTTTATCATATGAAGTACAAAATAACAGTTGCTATTTTCCTTCAACCAAAATTAACTCATTCATTCTTAGGGGCAACTTTTATGTTTTACATTCAAATTTGACATTTATATGAGATTTGAAAAATCGCTCTAGAAAGTAATACAAGTTTGTTTATTAAAGTGGAGTCAGATATGTGGAAGGAATGTGGTCGAGTTGATATGTTGATTGATGATTATTTAGCGCATAGAGCATTTATATTGAAGGAACCTTATACAAGTCCGGTGGGATCTTTGATGCATAGGCTCTTAAGAATGAGTTTATTAGTATTAGATTTTCTTTCGTTTTCATTTACGTAACGAGTGGCTCATAAGTTAGTTAGACTTCTCAGTTTCTTGTATGAGTCGAGTGTTTGGGCCGAGAATCCATGTGTTGTATCTTTTCCATTTTATCCTCTAGCTAATGCATTGCTACTTGCTTGCACACACACGAGAAAATACAAATCCAATCTGACAAGAGTTTTGAATCGATTCTAATGACTCTTTACTATAACAAATTTGATATGTATTCGATCTGAAATTCGAATTACCACCTCTAAGCATGTATTTGAGCAATCATAGTTTACAATGATGCAATTGATGCAACAGATCTAGGAAGGTTGAGGTTTAGCCATATCCATGAAAATAAAAAGATTGAGACTGTAGATTTCTATTCATAAAGAGAAAAGAGAAAAAGAAGAAAGAAAAAGGCTGCACAGTGGTGTGGTGGGCCAGAAATAGCCCATTAGCCCAAACAAACAAGAAGAGAAGAGCTCTTTATTTATTTCTTTTTAAAACGAATGTGTAAAAAAGTTGGTAAAACACTTGCAGTTACTTGGGGTAGAAATAGAGGTGGGCCCATTTTTGCCCATTGCAAAAAAAAAAAAAAAAAAAAAAAAAATCTCTAACCATAGAAAATTAAAATTTAGTACTCTTCTTCCCATTAAAATATACAACAAAATATAAGGAAAATGTGAAAAAACAATTAATATTTTTAAATTTTTGTGAGCTAATGAGTAGACTAGATAGGGAATGAAGGAGGCATTTGTTAATGAGTAGGGTTTGGGGAAGCTCATAGCATGACATCAAGTTAATGAAATCAAATTAAGAAATGAAAGTAAATGTAAAGATTATTTTTGCAATTAACTAAGTTAAGTTACCAATGTGCTTTCAACTATACATTTTTTTATTTGAATTTTTTGAAATGAGAGAAAAAGGCAATTGTAATGGTCTTCCTTGTGTTTTGGTAGTTTCATGTAATATTTGAAGAAAAATTCTTAATATTTGTCTTGAATGTTTATTTAGAAGTTGGTTTCGTGATTAAGAGATTTTCTAGTTCTTTTCAGCAATTCCACTATGCTTTATGTTCATGGTACGTCGTTGAGATTGTTTAGTAACATAATAGTCTCGATGTGTGTAATAAATTGATAAAAATGACTAAAATGCGAACTAAAAAGCCCAAAATGCTCTCCAGATTGAAAAGTGACAAAAACACTCTTCAAAACACATATTAAGTCCAAAACATCACTAAACAAAGCCAACTTTGTAGTCTACATTGACTTGTCGCGTTTGAACCGACATAAATTCGGTCAAATCAGAAGTCATCAACATCTGAATTAATTCGAAAGCGCTAAGTCTCCCTCATCCAACCATATGAAAAGCATGTGATGGGCATGTGGTGAGTTTCAATAGGGTAAATGTTCATCCCCCCAAGACAATGAAGTTAGGGTTATAATAATTGATGGCATTGGTGGAGAGGACAAGGTGAAAATGATGGTGAGATGCTCCATAACGGTACTTTTTAGGTTAATTTGTTGTATAATTGTAGTTGGTGGTGGTGTGGTGTTGCAGGTTTTGTGTTCTCCACTTTTTTGCTTGGGAAGTGTAGCCTTTTCTGCAACATGTAAGTATAGCCACTTCACATCACATGCTTGCCTCTCACATTGACCAAAGCACATAACATGGAGTCACTTGTGTTCATAATTATCTTTTTTTATCTTACCTTCATGAAAATTATTGTTACTTATTATAATATTTTAGTTAGGTACAAATATTTTTTCCTAAAATAATTGTCTCAGGAAAGTTAAACAAAATCATAGTGAGAAAAAAATCACGATTAAACTTTTAGTGGTTGATACACGTTTATAGTAACGTTGGATTAAAAATAGTAATATAGTGCTCAAAACTTTATCATTGCACGTAACTTATTTTGTTTTTTGTCCCACAATTCTACCGTCGAATACTTGAATCCATGACCTCAAATACATAATCAAGACTCCCAATATGCTAACATATCAATTATAAATGTTAGCAAAATATAAAATAAGATTGATTTTTTTTGTTTAAATGAAGGGAATTTTATTAAACTATATTGGTTATCAACTTCGATGCATTTAAAGCCGTTTCTAACCTCATCTTACAAATAGTAATTGTTTAATTACTTATAGTTAATGATGGTGACGACGATGTAATGTAATGGTTAAGTTACGGGGAATCGGGATTAAACTAACCTAAGTATCGGTATTAGCCAACTAATCATTATGTGAACCCTTTTTTTATTACTACCATAAATAATTATAATAAATTCACTAAATCCATAGTAAATATTATAATTTTTCATCATTCTTACTAGGCCCAATGATTAGGTTGGACTACAGATATGAGCCCAAACCATCTTTACTAAAGTCAAATTAACGGGCCTTAACTAGTTGTTGAGGCCCATTTATCCATGTAAGCCTATAGAAGATGGTGTGTAAGTAGAAAACTTACTTTAGAGATGTCCTCGAGATAGAGTTGACAATTCGGATATGAAGACGAAAAAGATCTATATATGACATAATTAAAACCGAACCTATTTAATTTGACCAATTTCTTGGCCATACAGTTTACACTAAAACTTAAAACAAGTTTCCGTCCGTGGCCCGAAAATCCAAATGAACCTGAAACCCTTTTGACTTGGATTAGTCTTTATCAATCCAATCTCAATCCGAAATTGTCACCTCCAGCTCGAGATTTCTAAAAATGAAGGGAATTTCAGAGCCTATTTTGTTTGCAAGATGAACCGCGGATTGATAATACCATACCTGGGCCGACAAAAAGTTGCCTGTGTTTTTTTCCCGACTCGTAACTAACAAAAACAAAAAAACAGCAAGAGTTGGAAACAAATTCAGGTCACTGAAGGTGGTGAATCCCAGTTTGATCCTCATGGAGAAAAAAAAAAGATGTATTTGATTCACAAACTTTATCTGAACAGAGTTGGGTTGTACACTCAATGCACTTAAAATTGCAGGTTTTTGGCATCACATACACTCACTTGAAAAAATTCACCTACTAAATCAACAATTTGACTGCAAGATATGGATGTTTCGGACGCTTCAAAATACCTCGAGACCTCTTGTAACCAATGGCAACGAATAGTTTTGAATTTGATTGCTTCAAATCATAGTATCAAGCATCTGCAACCTTGTGAGTCCTGCCCTCCTTCAAACCACCGGTCCCATAATGGGTTGGCCGGGCCGTTTGTCCTGTAAGTGTAAACCAATTAAACGATTGAGGGACAGAAATGGAGGCAAAACTGAACTTACACAAAGAAAGCTAGGATAAGGATTTGGTGAGTTACAGTGGAAGTAGTGGATCCGGCCTGACCTCTATGTTGCGCATCAATCTGCAGAATACCGAACAAAATCGATTGTGAACCCATCGTATATCAGTTACATTGAATTTTACTAGACTACGAGTTTAGTCGCCTTAGGAGAAGGAGAACCTCGAGATTTTCAACCCAACAAGGTGACAAATGGGTTAACTCATAGGCAAAATCATGAGATCCAAGTTTGAGAATCGATAATTCTAACTTGTTCGGTTGAAATGTACCTTGAAATCTATTTCATCAGAGATTTCTTAATTTTTTTCATATATATCTTAAGGCAAATTGCATATAAATACCTTATACTTAGCCACATTTGCAGATAGCTCCCTATATTTTTCCGCAGCAAGCAACTAACTCCATGTACTTTCAATTTCTCATCATGTGTATGACACGTGATCTTTCATTTATTTTTTCCAAAATACTCATTTTACCCTTATCATCACCATCAGTTTCACATTGTTGGAATGGAAAACTGAAAGTACAAGGAGTTAGTTGTCCAAAAAAAGAGTACATGGAGCTATTTACAAATAGGACTAACTATAGGGTATTTACTTGCAATTTGTCCTATAGTTTCTTTCTCTTTCCTATTCGCATCTGATCTTATACTTACTCCTCACATATAGTCGAGACATTTTCCGTCCTTTCGAGCTCTTCCAATTCTTCCTGCATACAGTTTAGGAAAAAAGAGTAAGAACATAAATTAATAATACACTCTTTTCTGAGCATACATCTTTAGCAACCCCTATGTCGACGGGTCAGCTTTGATGTGGCTAGCATCCATAAAAGAAAGCTTTAAAACATCCTTATCACTAAGCCTCATTCTCGTATAGGTATAGGTTAACTTCCTGACTACCATTTCTGGATAGAAGAAAGTAAGAGTTTCATCCCTCTAAATAAGGATACCTGATACATTCATATATACTGATCTCGACACTCGACTTTAATTTAATAAAGTAACTTCCGTTTCCGATAGATGTTTCTGGAATGGACTTCCATACACAGAAAACATCAAGACATCATGGGGGGTCTTTAGCCGAAGGCATGGTCAAGTGCTGACTTCTATATTCAGCCTTTTTTTAGTAAGAGTGCAAAGAGCTAGCATACTGAGCTGCTGAAGGGTCCATTTATAGACAGATCGGTGGTTTTTCTTGGCATTAAAAGTTGGGTCTATTCTAGGTAATTGCTAAAGCAATAAAGTTAGGTTACCATACAAACTTCAATATTCTTACAGGTTTCGTTCGGGAAAGCTGAAACTTCTTGAAGCATTAAAGACCATTTAGGTAATGAAGATGACATCATGGTGACAAGCATCATTCTTTTATTCTTTTACAAGTTGAAAGAAACTACCGACGAATTCACATGTACGATGTACATTAGTGATTATCAAACCATCGAAATCTGACTTGTAACTACGTACACATACGTAGAGGGTTTCTATACCTGTATAGTAACAATTATGATTTAACCATTGACCTATGCCTCTCAAGACAAAGAAGCTTAAACAAATAGTAGCTTTCTATTTTAACTTGTTTCTATAGTTAATCTCATAGCGACTTGGAATCACAAATATTGCTCTTAAATGAAGCGTTATTCGCAACCCCATGAGGAAAGGTGAGAGACTTCAGTTAGGAGGGTAAGGGCGGACCTAATCAAAGCCTACGTTAACACGGAAAGAAGTGATTTTGCTAAAGGATTCACTTCGCCAACCCCAGCATTGTTTGGGGAACGGCTTAGTTGTTGTTGTTGTTGTTGGTTA
>JAYMTF010006505.1:0-10188 GCA_036897485.1 Pelargonium nanum
AAAGAAAATGCCCGGACCATAGGTCGAGGGAGTGATTTGGTCGAGGAGGGAGATTTTGAAAGGCTTTTTGAGACGAATATCGTCTAGTGGTGATGACAAAGAAGAAGGCTTGATGGTTTCTCTCGAAGTGATAGTCACTTCCATGATCTTGTTCGTAACAACTTTATTTCTTGGGATAATTTTATTTGAAGGCCTTAAGGTTGTAATATATTTGCGCCACAAGCGTGCAATTTATAGGAAAAAGTAATGCACATGTTTTTTCTTCACATAAATGACAGGAGGTGTTTTAATTTTATGAAAAGTTTATAGTTTCAAATCATCAAATGTAAAAATTTAATGTAATGTATGAAGAATATTTTGGACTAAGGTATTTCATCTTGGGATACAAACATTTACCATATGAATATCAATTGTTCTTTAAGTTTTTTTTTTAAGGAAAACTTAATTCTCTTCAGGTTTTAAAATAATTTTTTAATTTTGTAAAGATAAATAATTCGTCATTTAGGTCTCAGAAAAAGGCTTGACCATTGTTTTAAAAATCGGTCTGGAGGCAAAACCTAATTATGCCCGTAGAAGTTCTCCGTGATTTTTACCGATTTCTATTGGATAACACTGGCTTGCTGAGTATTACATGGTCGAAGGCTAACCAGACCGGACTAGACACCGATGAGTCCTGATTGAACCGAGCGGCCCGGTCCGGTTGTTAAAACATTGTTAGTTACTCACCATGTGTAAGGGATTTATGACTTGAAATGGGCAACACATTCTCGTAAAGATTTGCCACTTTTGTTAACTATTTCACAACCCATTCATGTTCCTTCAATATGCTAACCACCATTGCAGCAATAATATTAGAGAAAGAACAATCAAAACGCTACATCGATTGTTTCTAAAATAGGGGCAATCCACCTACAAAAAACAAAATTATTTCGATCCTTCTCTTCTTAGTTAGGTCTTTTGTAGTAATATTTTTGTAAAATTTAGTGCCCGCCATAGTAGATGCCTTAGGTAGGTAATGTAATTAAAGTTATTATTAATGATGGCAAATAGATTTGTAACTTTCCATTCTAAAGTTGAGTACTAAACTTTACAATCATAATAAAATGGGGAAGATGGAGAGCAAAAACGGGAATTTGCAATAGTTAGCAATTTCACTTTTACTGGGCCGCTAAGGTGACTATGTTATATGCTTAAATCGTTAATTGTATGAGTACTGCATGATATATGTGGACCCAACTTTAATCTGGTGGAACAACTGAAAAATGTGTATTTTTTATGTTCATTTATTGTGATATTTTGTTGTATCAATAAAAATGTTGGTGTTGATGTCATCGGAGTTAGATATGTGATTAATTTTAAAATTTAGTTTATGTGGGCTCTTATTGAGTTTTGAGAAATGATCAAAATTGTTAATTTGTTTATATTTTGCCAGTATAGAAATAAATTCTAAACCGATTGATTTTAACTGAGGTTTAATTGTAGTCTTCAGTCGGTTGTAGTTTATAAAAATCAAAAATCGCACATGACGGTTCGGTTCTTAAACATCCGCAGTCTATATAAAAATGTCTTTGTTATTTTTATTATGTCTCAGTGAATCAAATATTGTATTTAATCTATTTTTTACTCTTAAGTTTAACAATTTACAAATTACGGTTTATAACTGTAACTGAACGATTGAATTCGGTTAATTAACAAGTTTATTTTTATTGGTTAACGACCTGCCACGATTTAAAAATTTTAGGGACCCCAATTTCGTTTTTGGCACAAAGCCCTTAAAATCCCAAACAAGAACAAGACACACCATCAACGATTGATAGGCCTACCGAAACCCAAAAATAATGCGAGCATACATGTGTATTTCTCATGCGCCAAGCTATTCTCCAAGTTGATGTGAGGACAACCAGATTAAAATTTAAGTTTTGAAAGATGGAGCAACAATTTGTGAGACCCAAACTTGCTGCTCAGAAGTCAGAACAGATGATTATTGATTAAACCCACACATTTTCGAGTATCTTTTCGACCACACTTTCAAGAACTACGCTTGGGACTCACTCTCAATACTATTAAACGCTCGAGTTTGCGTTACACCACTCGAAGTTCGAATCGTGATACGCAACGCCCTCACGGTAAGTTGGTAACCGTGTATTCAAGGGCTACGTATTGGATCTCAATGGCTCATAATAATTCTCCGATATTTTTCAAAGCTATTCATTTATGTGTTCGAGCTCATTGAATGCACAATGCCACGTCATTACCTTCCGTTGATTGAAGGAACCGAACATTTTTTACATTTTCTTTCGTAGTACTCTAAATATATTTGGTAGAAAACTTAAACTTATGTCGGAGGTGTATTTTAGCAAGCACGCGTTGATTTTCACTTAACGCATATGTACAACTATTTTAAGATCCAAAATTCTAAGAATTTGGAGATCCGATCTGTGACATGACACTATTATATTTCTATGATCTGGTAAAGAAAATTGCATCATATAGAAGTACTCAACTTATGACTAATCCTTCTTTTCCAGTCTAATTATATCAAGCTAATTCCAGGATGGCTGAGAGTCTAATGTTCCTTCATCGCGGTCGCAACGGTAACTTACCTCCAATTTTGGCAGCAAGGTCTCGTTCCCTTCTGCTCAAATATCGATCACGAAAGGAAGCTAAAGTAACAAGAATGTAATAAATTCTTACTCAATATTTGAAGAGAGTGTACACAAAGCACTTGTTTATTTCTAGCCCAAAATAATCATAAAACAAACAATTAGACCCATAAAAGATGCCGGATAGCTCGGGTTAACGTTAATTCGAGCTATCATTGGTCTAACATTAATCAATATAATTATAACATGCGAGGCTCGAATGGAGAGACTAAAAAGTGAAGAACATAGCTAAAGACATGATCTTGATGTAACGATCGGAACCGGGGGATTAACCGAGGCCAAAGCTAAGAACTCGGGATCATTTTTCAGTTGAGCCAACACCTTCTCGTCTAAGGTGACCCACGCCTCTATTCCTCTCCCATTCATCGTATCGACCAAAAAGATAAGGTTCCTAGAAGTGGAACCCACTTTTTCGTACATACCTAGCCATGTTGGCTTTCCCCAACCAAAATCTATGTCTTTGAAACCCAAATTCACCCAACTCGAGAACCCGAATATCTCCGGGTCCTCGTTCGCGTATATCTCCTCTATTTGCTTCAGGTGTCCTGTAACTATATCGAAGGCTTCGTCACCTTGTACCAATTTCATGTAGTCGTTGTTGACTTCTATTAATGACTCGTTCACTAGCTCGACCAAATCAGCTAGCTCGTTCTTGGCGCAATCATCGTAGTGGATTGCGACTGCCCAAAAGAACAAGTTTCCTATGGCAGTACCAGGTTGTTCCTCCCGCGGCCGCGGCCGTATGTTCACCGCTTGAGCCATCACGTGCGATATTGGGGACGTGTTGTGTTTTGGTGATGCTTTTCTAGAAGCTTCCATGGCACATTTCCAAATGAAGCCGGTTAGAGCTTGGACGCGACTAGGATTTTCTACCAGCTCGCTTCTTGCTCGGGCCTTGAGCGTCGCTAAAGCCTCCGCATCGAACACGAACCTCTCTGTTCTGAAGTCACCTGATTGGCCAAACCAAACGTTCTCATACGCGGACGTGTAGAATCTTGATAACGAGTCCTTACCCGGGAAGCGTGACGGCGCTTCCACAAAATCAGGCACGTGACGATTATGATGTTCCGTCACGTGCCTGATTATATTGTCGGAAGCCATGTCACGAGCGGTGGCTGCCCAAGCGTTGAAGAGAGCAATGGCGGTGGCCGCGTCCGTAATCTTGTGGGACATGGAAAAGCCGAGAGCGACGCCGCCGCAATCGAATTCGGTGAGCTGCACGGCCATTTGGGGCATGTCAGGGTTCGATTTTTCATCATTCAATGGGAGGTACGGGAAAAGATGGTTGAGAAAAGACAATGTAGGATTGCTAAGAAGGTCGGAGAGGTGGCAGTTTGCTTGAGCTTCGAGATATGGGACGCCCTCGTAGAAGTCGTGGATATAAAGGTTGTCCTTGACGCGCCCCGAGAAGGGGTAGAAGCGCGTTAAGGTGTCGGAGAGCGATGCCTTGAGGCGAGTCGAGAATGCGCTTGTTTTTCAAAGTGTAGAAGAAGATGGTTGGAACATAGGTTGAGGGGGTGATTTGGTCTAGGAGGGAGATTTCAAAAGGCTTTGTGAGATGTGTTGGCAAAGAAGAAGGCTTGATGGTCTCTATCCAAGTGACAGTCACTTCCATTAATTTCTTTTCGAATGGGACACTCACTTCCATTATTTTTTTTGTTGGATAGAAACTGAACTTGGTGGGATAGTGTTTTATTTGAAGAGGTATTTATAGGAGAAAGTAAGAAGAATATTTTTTACATATATTACATTTGCATGTATGTTTTCTAGAGTTCGGTTTAAATAATGACAATGTTTAGTGTATGAAATGAAATGAATACAAAATATAAAAAAAATGCAAAATATTAATATATGTGATATAATCATTACGATACTGAAACTTTTCAAATTTTTTATGTTTAACATTTTCATTTATATTTTGCGGTATAGAAATGACAGAGGCACGTGAAAATTATCGGAATAAAAAAGGTTTAATAACAGAAACGTTAACTAGCTAGTTATGTACATTAAATTTTGTCGCGTTGTGTTTTCATTTGTTAAAACGTTTGATAAACAGTGTAGTTCATGCTCTTATTAAGTTCTCAGGTTCTTTGTCAGATCTAGAGGAATAGATTAGTTTTTATTCCATCCTCGGATTTGAGTTGCTTGTTTTGAATGATCTTTCTTAGTTTAATATAATAGTGTTTTATTCGTAAATAAAAATAATAACTTCATCATCTTTTGAAGGTCAACTCTCATCTTTATTTGTAAATATTAAATACCAAGTTTTCAAATTAGGATATGTAAAATAGGTGGTAATCTAAGTCTTGATGTCGTGGCGAGATACGTACGTGTGTTTACTAGGATGATAAGCTTCTTCTTCTTCATTTTTAAACAGAAATTAGGAGCTTGTTCAATAACACTATTTTCTATTTAAAGATATGTCAATTAGGATAAAGGATTAACTTTTAATAAAACATGTGACTTTAAGAAGAATCTGTCTCTTGCATGGCTATTTAAAGCAACAATTTTTCTTCAAAGAGGTGCGAAGCTCTTGCATTAAGTTAAGTTGAACTAACTAGTCGAAACATGTTATAGATATCAATGATTAATTTATTTATTTATTTTTATCTTTTCATAAATTTGTACGTCGGTTTAATTTTTTGACGACACGTATCATGAGGTAGCTATGTACAATAAATTTTACAACAAGTTCAGATAGAGATTTGAATTTTGACAACGAATATCAGATAGCTACATTGAATTTGATCAAATCGGATACTGCTCAACTTCTGCAAGGTCTTATCAATCAATTAATTATGTGGTCCTGATCCCACCCACTGGAAGTAGATTTTATCATCTATTGTTGGCAACATTTTATGCATGAGACTATTCAGTATTTCTTTGACATTTCATTTTCTTACAAGGAAAAGTCTCATGCCTAGGCCAATATTTCTTCCAAAGAGTTCTCAAATTTGTAGCTTAAAAGTGATTTTTCAAGATACAGTAAAAGGTGACAATAGGTCAGATCAGATATGATTCAGTTTAATTTTAAACATGAGATCCATATGATAATATGTTTGGATCAAGTTGAATAAAATAAGCGAGTTTGTCTGATTAAATTTATAGTCCAATAGTACTAGTTATGTTACCAATCTTTCTCTTCCTCCTAGTTGTTCATTAAAGTTGGTTCAATTTTTTCCCCTTCTTATTATTGTATATTGAAGTATGTTTCTTATGAAGTATGTAATAAACTAGTAATTGTTAGGATTGAAATAACCCGATGAATAAGTATTTAGAGATGAGATATAAAATGAAAGTGAAATTGGACACCAAAATTTACGTAGAAAATTCCCAAAATAATATGGGTAAAAAAATCATGGACAAGGTAGAAGAATACACTATATATTTAAAAATACAACAATCTCTTCAAGTATACAAGGGGAGAACAATTAGACATCACTCTCTTGAAGCTAAGAGATACAATCTCAAATATATATTAAAAGGGAGATGAGATGGAACACTTGTGATTTTTGGAACGATATGGACAACACCACAAGCCCCAATTTTACAGGAGCATTGTCGACACCTATCTCCTCCAAAACGTGTCATTGTCACCAATCCATGTGTCAATTGTAGAAAAGAGAGAGGACACCATGCTTCTAAATGTTGACACCTATTATCCTTCGTGTCCTTCTCATGTTATTATACTTGTGGAGTTGACACATAAACTATAACATAGAGGAAGAAGAAGATGCCATATTTCGACAGTAATCTAAGAAAGGATGTCCTCAATGATGTATATATACAGAGACGGAGCCACAATATAGAGATTCGGGGCAATTGACCCCAATGAAGTTTTGATTTTTGAAATTACAGCACTAACTTCTTTTTTAAATATTTGTTCCTCTAAAATTTTATATTTGCCCCCATTGAAATTTTTAATTATTTTATCATTGCCCCCTTCAAAGTTTATGCAAACATTTGATTGGTTAAATACTCTAACCAGAGAGCTATACAGATATTGTATTAATAGTCTATTCTACAAATTAAGCTATATATATATGATACTTCTGTGTCATGTTTCAAATTAACTAATATACATAAATAACAAAATGAAAGTTCAAAAAACGTTTTATTTAAAAAATGTAAACAAATACAATATTTATAAAAAAAAACACATATTTTCATGCTCGAATTTCATATTCTGGAGGTCCAAATAGTAAAAGTTGAGAACAATATTTGGTGAGATTTGTAATTACGTTGCCCCCACTAGCTAATAGTTCTGTATCCGTCCCTCTATGTATATATAGTTGAAATGTTGGATGGTGAGCTCTTCTTGAACTTCTTCATGACCTCTAAATAACTTGTTACTTTAGGAAAGAATTATTCCAATTGTTTAACTAGTTGGGTGGTTCTCCATTTCAAGTAACATATATTTGGAAATATATAAATGTACCAATTGTAAATTGTTCTACATATATAGCATAGGGCTTTGGGCACAAAAGTATTGACAAATGATTAGTATACATATACAATCCTCAAATCAACTACTTTTAAGCTACATTATCGCATGAAGTATGAGACATTTAATAAGTAGCATGCAAGTTGCAAACAGTAATATGTATGAAGGACAGGACAGCTGAGCTAGCAAATTAATGTGGGGAATGGCCGACAGCTAATTGATAACAAAATTTAATGTTTGCAACTAGATCGCTATTATTTCTTTACCAGTGCCACCTAGAATTGGGGCAGTAGTATCATTATGTATAGTGTACCTTTATTATGTACATAAAGATAGGCAACGTCACATAGAGCACATAAATTATTCACTTAAATCAGATCATCTGTATTGCAGGTCCTCACTGTATGGAGATCACTAAAAGGACTTCACTTTTTGAAGATCCATCAATGTGGATAATTTCTTCAAGGGGCTATATCCTCTGAACATGTTCCAGACCTCTACCAAGACACGTTGGGTCAAACGGTTGATGCGCTTTGGATTTTCTTTGAGATCTCAGGTTCGCACCTCATTGCCGACAGTATGAGGTGAGATTTATGGGTTTAAGGGGAGAGCTAACAACTAACTCGGGTGACGCCCCCACTAGGGTGTGAGAAACACATGTCTTTGTAGGCCTGTTGTTCCGTCGCTTTTCAAAAAAAAGTTCTCGACCTCTCTATTTTTTTAATTATTTGTTTGCACATCAATCACTATAGTGGTCACATAGTCACTGGAAGGAGTCATAAGAAATCAAAAAGCTGCAAGCAAATGTCCTTTTTGTTGAGTCTGTTCAATGTAAAAATAATTTTTAGTTAGGGCCCTTGCTGATGTGCCAGATAATGAAATAAAAATTATACATATAAAGACTCAAATTGAATAGCAAATCGTAGTTTTGGTGGGTATATAATTTGAAAAATAGTTTTAAGGATACACTTGATTTAACTGAATAGTACATATGGTGCATTTGACATTATTCTTATATATATATATATATATTAGTATACATTACCAAATAAACTCTATAATTATTTTGAGAATGAAAAAACAGTTGTTGTTTAGGAAAATTTTATGGATAATTTTTAAGCAAGACCTCCTAATTTTATGGTTCAAAATTATAGATGTCAATTTTTTTTTCATAAGCGACGGGACAGCAGGCTTACAAAGGCTTGTGTTTCTCACCCCCGAGTGGGAGCGTCACCGAGTTAGTTGTTAGTTTTCCCCTTAAACACATAAATCTCACTCCATACCGTTGGCAATGAGGCTCGAACCTGAGACCTCAAAGGAAATTCAAAGCGCATCAACTGCTTGACCCAACATGCCTTGGTTATAGATGTCAATTTGAGCTACGAGTTTATAGTTCAAAATTATAGATGTCACTTTGAGCTACGAGTTTAAAACAGGTCGACACAAAAGATTCACACTTTCTTGTTTTGCATTTTTTATATAGGTTTTGCTATGTCATATTAAATGTCAAGGGAATGTTAGAATTGGCGAAAAGTAATTCGATAAAAACATGTTCGTTTTTTTTATGCACTACGTACATTGTAAGTATATTCAAAAGTATCAATTTACCTCATACTTTTTTTAGGTAGTGTTTGGTTTAAAAAAAATTGGTGGCCTCCAAGAGGTAGAGGAGAATGTCGAAGACCAGTTGGCCCGGACAAGGCGCCCCCAATGTTTTAAGCAAACGATGCGCGGAAGGCAGCGGCCATATGGCCGGAAAGGGTTTGAAAGACGACGGGGTCGATTTCACAGGATGCAAGAGGTAGACCATGTGGTAGTGGAGGTGGCGCAATATTGGAAAGGTTGGTTACCTTGCCTTGGAGTGAGGAATGTCCCCACAACACTGGTTTGATGAGTATTGCCAGGTCGAAGGCTAACCGGACCGGACAAAGCACTTATGAGTCCCGGTTGAACCAAACGGCCCGGCCCGGCCAGGCTGTTAGAACATTGTTCTCGACTACAATGTCAAATATCTTATTTTTCAAGTGGGCTCCGCATCATGCCCCTGCCATGTAGAAAAAAATCACAATAAATTCAAACAATAGTCGTATTAGCAAATAACAAAGCTGAGCGAATGTTACCACCATAAGGGAGTGGTGAAGCTCTAAGCAACTTTGGGACCAGTATGTAGCAACCAAGAAGCAACACAACAATCATGCAGCTCATGCAACCCATGCACCGTCATCAGAGTCTGCTAAGAATCAAACACTGTCAACAAATGATAAAGAAGAGAAAGAAGTACATTCAGACATGGACTCTCAAAAAGATAAGGATCAAGAACCCGAAGAAGAAGAACTCGCGGTGACAGCAAAGAGCAACCGAGTGAAAAGACTCCCGACCCGTTTCAACGACTACGTGTTGACGTAATTATAAATAGAGGATATGCACTATAGTTTAGGCGTTGATTAGTGATATTAGTTCTTATTAGTATTCTCATCTTTTGGATCTCTCCCTTGAAGCTTACCACTCTGGAAGCTTTTCTATCTCAATTTGTATTAGTTGATCATTAATAAAATGCCAAGGATTCCTCAGTTGCTTTCTATCATTGTTCCAGCGAATAGCTAGTAACTCACCATGTGTAAAGGTTTAATAATGGCTTGAAATTGGCAACACATTCTCCTAAGGATTTGCCACTTTTGTTAACTATTTAACATCCATTGCAGCAATATATAATAGAGAGAGAACAATTAGGCGCTCAAGTTTGCTACTATATTAGACGCTCAAGTTTGCATTACACTACTCGTAGTAATACAACTACGACACCTCGAATCGTGATACGCCCTCATTGTAATCGCGTATTCAAGGGCTACGTATTCTTCAAACTTATTAATTTATGTGTTCACACTCATTAAATGCACAATGTCACGTCATTACTCAAATATAAATATATATTCCTTTGATTGAAGAGAGACAAACCAGACATTTTTTACTTTATCATTCGTTGCCTATTAAATACACTAGCAAATAACCCGTGCGTTGCACGGGCTAGTAATGGTCTATTGCAATATAAATTTATGTGAGAAATGAAGAATATATATTTAA
>JAYMTF010006506.1:0-10187 GCA_036897485.1 Pelargonium nanum
GTTCGGGGACTAAATTGGGTCTTTTACCTTAAAATTTTGATACTAGATTCATATTGATCGGATGTTTATACTCACAAAATTAAGATGTAAGGAACGATGTGTTGTCTTGTGATTAGTTATTTATAATGACTAGTGAGCTTAATAATATCATGCTTACGTCTTGATGGTGTTACATGCTTCATGGTAACATTACGCACCTCATGATGAATTCATGGTGATGCAAAGGCGATGTCATGACGACGTGGAGATGAAGAAGACCAATGTGACATTTTGTTGGGCTCTAAATAAGGTGGCGATGGTTTCAATGTGTAAAAAAAGCGTCAATGTCACAATCCGATGCGCCTTAAGGCTAGACTGTTGGAGAAGGCACGAAAAGGACAAGTGTGGGATGTTGGCCCTAGTGACATACCATGTCTAATATCCTCACGTGTACTTACAAATTCGACATAGTACAAAGATTGAAGAAGTTGCCAACTGAGGGCACATTGTTAAGGATGGTCTCGGAGGACCAGATAGCTTGAACGCTTAGTAACTTGGGTGGTTTAGGGTTAAGTACAAAGGTTAGAGCAAATACGGTGTTGACACGGAGGTCCAATAAAAAAGATAATGAAGTGTGAATGTTTCATGTGGAGGCTCCTAAAGTGTGGGGGAAGCCATTAGTAGTTTCCAAGAGATTAAAATGGGTCTCGTAAATGCTAAAAAAATGAGTTTGAAGAAATTCAATTAGTCTTTCACATAGGCTAATTTTGGTCAAATAGAGGTAAATGTGTCATTTGGGATAAAACATTTTTGATTAAGGGCACAAAAATCCAACCAAAATTTTAGCTCTATTACCATTACCAAAATACCAAGTACCAACACTTAATTAAAAGCATAAATGTCGTTCAAAAAAAAATTAAAAGCTTAAATTAAGTCTTTTAATTTATTTTGTATTAATTGTATAATAGTAAAGGCTCTCCCAACAAGCGGGGATAGCTCAGTTGGGAGAGCGTCAGACTGAAGATCTGAAGGTCAGGTGTTCGATCCACCTTCACCGCATTCTCTCTTTTGGGCCTATTCCGGCCCATTGGGCCACAACAGTCTTGGGCCTATTTGGGTTTGGGCTGTGTTAACTAGCCTTAGATTAGGTAATTTTAATGATTTTTACTTTTTGGATTATAATTGTTTTATTTATTTTTTTTTTCCAAATAAGTATACACATGATACATACTACATATATTTTCTAAAAAAAGGCTATTCGTCCCAAATTCTGTACAAAACTTTGTGTACAAAATGACATGTCAGCTTATGTGGCAAACACTATTTCTTATTTTATGGCTCAATATTAAGTTGAAACGAATAATATCCCGACGCATATGATACCACTACCCTTCCATGAATTTTTGGCACGGAGCGCCCGATTTATAACACATAAGATATACCGGGCTAATTTTTATTCGTCAAACTCATCACCAATATATTTGATGTGTCATATCTACCTAATTGACACATCACTTTATAAAAAAACTTGTACTTATAGCATTACTCTATTTTCTATTATAAAAGAAGTGTTTTTGTATATTGAACCAAAATGACACCACTCCCAAAAACCAAAAACAAAAAGAAGTTGTGTGTTGTGTGTTGTGGTCCAAGCTAGTCAAATAAACCGGCTAAGAGAGAGCATTAATGATGGGTTTTGTAAGCTTTTGAACCCATCAAAGAGTCAAGTGGTGTGGTGTGGTGTGGTGTGGCCTCTACTATCTCTAGCTAGTTACTCACTCTTTAATAGTGTGCATATATATATATGCATTGAGCAAAGGACACATGTTTTCTTGGTAACCTACCAATTTATATTGTTGTTTAATTTTCTTGTCATTGATGCTTGACTCTTCCCATTGTTTTGAGAGTTCATGATCAATCATATTTTCTTGAAAAAATATAGAGAATAATTTTGTAAAACATGCAACATCTTAATAGTGGAAAGAGTAGCAAGGCAACGAATGAAATTAAAAGGAGTTGAAATGAGTTGACGGTGGTTTATATTTTCATTTTCGATTTTCAAACATTTTCATTTTTATATGACTCGTCAACAAATACGATGTTATTGTCAATCTAAAATTTAGTAATATTATATCTTAAAACTTAGTAATAAACTCTTAGTAATCACTAACCATTCTTTTTATCAATCACATTAATCTATATTGACTTATAAATGATGGTAAAAGTTATTTTAGAGAGTGGTTAATGACACGAATAAGATATTTTTAGAAAAGTTTAAACAAATTTTGTCTTATATCTATAGAGTAATACATAGATTTGACAATACAACATTTTAATAAATTCATGAAATGAATATCAAATCTTTATTATCCATTCTAAGCAATACACTATTGAACCCTTGTGGACTAAATAAATAAATTGTATCCTTCCAAATAATAAAAAAATCCACTATATATATTTTGTAACAGCTCATGTATTAGATTAATAGCCTTTTATTCTCAATTATTGTTTTCTTCTTAAGTCTATGTCCTAAGAACCTTAGGATGATGCTAACTTGTTGGTCATATAGAGGGCCAATATTGCTAGTGACATCATCACCCTAAATATTGTCTTCAATACAGGTATTTTTGTTTTTACTTTTTAAAACTTCAAATAACTCATCTCACACCGTCATCAGAAAAATTCGAATTCGAGACCTCAAAAGCAATTTAGAACGCTTAAATTGTTTGACCTAACTTGTTTTGATAACTGTAACATATTTAGTTTATATAATTTTTAATGAATTGATGTTACCATTTATTTAAATAAATAACAATGAACATTTCCTTCAAAATGCCAACATCAATTTATTACAAGTTCATGTTCCCCATACATGTATCAAATAAAAATTAAAAAAAAAACATGTATCATATCAAGTATCCAACAAATTCAACTTTATTTTAGTACCCTCTCACATAATAATATATTTAAAAATTTGGTATTATAGAATTTCAACTAAACATGATGACCCATGTCTACATATTTAATCATTATATATATACATGTCACGTGATCTACCTAAATAATATTGAGTTAAAATTAAATTAATGGATTAGATACTCATTTTAGTCCCATAGATTTATCTCTAATTGAAGAGAAGCCATGACCTTCAAATATTTACGAAGGTAAAAAAAAAAAAAAACATTTGTAAGTCAACTTAAAATTATAATTGTTAGCTCTAAATATTTAATTATTAAAATTTTAATACCCAAGTTGTAATTAGAGAACCGAAAGTCAAGATTTAAGTGGTACGTTGACAGAAATGATAACATTTGTATTTGCACCTATAGTTGTTAAGTGGACCGTCGACACATCTAATTAAATATTGATTCAAAATATTACATTACTTTAGCAAGTGAAGTTCAAATGAGTTTATAGTAAAAATAGAGTTGATTTTTATTTTAGATATATAAAAAATACCTACCAAATCCTAGATTTTGCTAGAAGGATTGAATCACCATCACTCCAACCAAACCCCATTATTCAATTCAATTGTATAAAGTGAAACAATATTTAATTAATTATGCAAAAAAAAAAAAATTGGACTACTTAGAATATGACCCAAAAAATGTTACGACATAAAGTTTATGTTGATTGCGTCGTTTACATCAACATTAAAATATGTATGTTACTTAATATGCGAAGTGCTCGTAAAATATGCCGGCCACCGGTTGGGAGGAGCCGATGACCGTTAGCGGGTTGAACCGGTCACCCGCCGCCGTATAGTTTTTTCTTTTAATTAAGGAAAAAGGCCATTGTTGGCTTAAAATATATATAGGCTTTACCACAAATCTTTAGGCAAATAAAAAGATAATGTTAATTAAATAATTTAGTGAGAAAGGTGAAGCGTGACCATGACTCTCTTGATAGATATTTCCTATGTTCATTTCAAAATATTCCCAAATGGATGGGTTAAAAGTGTTGGGATAATATACATATTACCCAAAGTTTACACTCAAATACTATTTATATGATACTAAAATGTTTTATTCTCTTAAATATTTCAACTAAATTAATCCACAAACAATACAATTACTACAATAAAAATCAAAATTGGTGATTACAAGACAGGCCAAGTGGTTTAAATACTTCGAATTTCCTCTGAGGTCTCAGACTCGGGTTTTAATGGGAGGCTACTTCTGTTGTGTAGCTCAACTGATAGAAAAATGAAAATTGGTAATTGAGCATTGAGCATTGAGCAATGAGCAATGAGTAAAGAGGTTGTTTTGGAGGTCTATTAGACTGCTGCAAAATCATATATCTATAAGCACGAACTAAACTATTATTTAGTTGTCGGAAAAATTCTTTCAGATAACATATTCGCACAGTTCTACAGACTATTTGATTAACGTTTTGCCTCTACTTTTGATTGATTGAGCAATGAGTAGTAGCTATACATTGAGATAGTCACATTCAAATTCTTCTCAAAATTGTGTGAAAGACAAGGATTGAAGTTGATTTAACAAAATGGTAAGAATGCTTAAAATATAAGGAAAAGTAGAAATTGCATGGACCAACATCTCTTGCTTCAAAGAGAAGCTTGTGAGTCATCACTTGTTCTTTTCTTTTTCTTTAATTCAACCAAAATTTAATTTATTAATTAAATTTTCTAAGTCTTTGGTTCTCCAAACACATACACATGAGCAGTATCAGTTGCAGAAGAAGCAGAAACTGATGTTCACTGACATTGTAATAAAGCTTTTTCTCAGTCATGGGTGTGGGTGTGGGAGATGGCCCTTCTTTTTATATTAGATCTTGTTCTATTATTTTATTTTATTATTCTTTAATTTGGTTTTAATTTTATTTTGGTTTGTCCCTATTTTTGTGGCCTTTTAGGGGATTAAAAAGTTTTTCTGTACAAAATGATGTGGCAATCTATGTGACAGATACTTTTTTCGTATTTGAAAATTTATTTTAATGAATAACAACTCGACATATATGATACCACCACCCTCCCATGAATTTTTGGCGCGGAGCGCCCGGTTTATTAGATAAATTGCACACACGGCGCGTTGTGATTCAGCCAAGTCATCAGTATGATATTTGATGTGTCATGTCTCATTAATTGACACATCATTTTGTATAATTATTTTTGTACAAAATTTTGTACATATAGCACTGCTCAAAGTTTAAACTTCAATTATAGAAAGAAAAAACAGTTTAAACTTCAAACAATTTTTTCTTATTTTTTTAATAAAAAATTACAAGGGTTTTAATCTTGAATTTAAAATTTTATTTGATAATTATTTGAGTAAAAATAAAATAATTAAGATAGTTATAAATGTCATTGTATTAAAATTAATTAATGTTGATAGTTAGTTATATGACCTCTTGGTCCACATCTGGTCTGAGTTTGAATCATTAATATAGATATGTTTTTTTTCTTCAAAAAATATTATATTTACTAAAATAGACTGAATATTAGTCACTAAAACATTCAAAGTTTAGTTTTTGTAACCTAGTATTTCAATTTTTTTATTATTAAATTTGATATGTTTCAAAACCAACTAAAATGAAAATAATGACGATTAATAAGATGTCATTTTCAGCTCTCCCTATTCGTGTTACAGCTTGTGTTTTTTTCTCGAACTAGACAATTTAAAATGCGCCGTTTTTCTCATTCATATAAACGCATTATGAAGAAAATAACAAAATACTACAGCTTGTTGAGGATGGTTGGTGTTGTTCATTACCATGAAAAATGTATTGCATATGATAATTAGTACGTTTAGATTTGTTTTTCAATAATAATTACTTGTTTTTTTTTACAAATACTTTTTCTTATTCCTTTTTACTCCTCCAAAGTTCTTTGTAACTTTGTGAGCATAAAAAGAAAAAACAGAAAGCAAATTTTGTATTAAAAAAAAATCCTATAAAGTTTAATTTAGGGTAGAGAAGGAAATAAAAATCATATTGTAATTATAGGGTTACCCAATATTCATGTCATATTAAATGTCGGATTTGAATTAATAATTAGATGCTAATTTTATATTATAACACTATTTATTCCCATATACTTTAGATATCATAGTTGTCTCAAATTAAAATTATATTTAAATAAATATAAAATTTTCATATAAACAAAATATTTGATTCAACCCACCAACACTACGCCTAATCTAGAAAAATAGAAACTTATGTAATGTAATGTCATTATTTGGATATGTGTGAAATTTTAATGTAATGTTAATATGTCATGTTTTTATTGGAATGTTTTTACCTATAAAAAAATTCATAACTCATATTCATTTCTCTTTATATATAAACTTTGTCAAGCTGATGTGGCGCCAAGCAACATGTTGGATGACAATTTTGTTGACATGGATAGTGACACATTAATCTTTGCTAACGTAATTGATGTCGCATAATGTATCAAGACGCGAATTGTCAGCTCTAACTTAACCTACACACAAAACTAATAGCTTATATATCTATTTATGCAAAATTTTACGACGTAAAATCTTATCAAAACTTTTGAACATGCATTGTCGGACACGAGAGCACGATTAGCCGGTAAACACTCAAAACTAGGGCACCTAGGGTTTGTTGCTAAATTATATGATTAATTAGTGAAAAAAAATTAGTAGTAACCATGGAATCAAACAAAAAGGATCTTGGACTTGATGCTGCAAGTGCAAGCTCATTGACTTATGCTATATATTTCTTCTTGTGTTGTACTGAGTTTCAGCAAAGCACCAAATATATATTAACAAAGAGAAAAGCATATGTTTTTGTGTACATGAAGATGATAAGGTGGTGGTTTATTGGTGTTGGTAACAAAAAACAATACAAAACAATGATATTTAGGTTTTGAATTTAGTATCAAAACAAAAAGAATGCAAGTTGAGCACAAAACAACCGGTGATTTGTCGAATTTTGTGTACTTGAGTGAGCTGTTTTTATGTTAATGGGTTCACTTGGCTCAATGGTGTGACCAAACTCCAAGAAGCTTGTGTACACATACAATTTTGAATCTTTCTCCCTAAGTGTCAACATGTTACCTTTAGGATTAGATCTGACAATTCAGGTGTCGAATGGAGTTTTTTCCGGACTAAGAAAAATGCGGGTTTCGTTATTTACGTGTAAAAATATACTTGTAATCGTGCGAGTTTGTTCGATTGGCCCGAGAAAAAGAGAGTTCATTTTACGCAACCTGAACCAACAACAAAATGCGGAATGGATTTTGAGTGCCTAAGGGTAAAATGCCGAGTTGGTAGTTCTACATAGTTGTGCATGAACTAGTTTGGATTGGAAATGGACCAAACCGATTGGATTCGATCTGGTCGTTCCTAAAATAATAGGCTCGAATTGATATTCTAATCGCTCAAATATTCACTTCAATCATATATATTAAGCCACTTATATAGGATCAATTCACTCTACCACTAATATGAATTACTATCAATATAAGTGATAAGTGTATTTTAAGAATAAATAAATCTCTCATTTGATCAATCTAACTCTTCTCTTTTGGAGGCTTCAAAAAAAAAAAACTCTTCTCTTTTGGACATGCAAATCTAATTAAATTGATAAGTGTATTTTTAAAATAATTCAAAAGTACTATTAATTATAAAATAATAATATTCAAATTCAAATACCTAAAATCAATAACAACAAAAAAAATTCAAATTTAAGTAATAATCTTTCCAATTTGAGATTTCAAATTCATATATGATATTCCAAAATCCCTTATTCAAAGGCAACTTCATGTTTTGTATTTTTCAGAAATTGCTCCCACACTTTCCATGACCAAACCAACTTGTCTTCACTCATGATGACACAACAAAACTCATAAAAGTGCCTTGAATCATATACATCATGAAAACAAAAAACACATACACAAACACAATTTTATTTTAGCCAAAAGGATACATTCAAAAACCAATGCTAGTTCCTCACATGATTGAGCCAAGGACTCAACCTTATATAGTGTCTTTCTTGAAAATTTTACTTTCACTTTATTAATTTCACATGCAAGCATGTTACTTGAAATAAACATAAGTCTTTTTTTGTCTATCAAGAAATTTGCAAATCAAAATAAATTTAAAGATATTGTCGAGGCTTAGAATAGTCGATGGATAGTCAAATTCTCAATTATGCAACTATTTATTGAAATGATGCGGAAGAATGGTACCAAAACACCCTCCAAACAATATTGGAATGTGAAACTTAATCAAAAGCGCTATGTGAAGCTCAATGGTCTCGTTCGTTGGTCCATTTCGTTTAAATCGACAAAATTTTATCCAAATTATATGCTTAATCTCCTGCATCATTCCACCAAATTAAGAACTCTTAAACTTCAACAACATACAAAACTAAACTCAACAATACGCGTAAAAGTCAAGACCTGATCAATTAACTAGAGCGCGTAAAATGAAAAACAACAAATATGTAAACCCAATGTTGCTATAACTCAACAAATTAGAATTGGCAAACGGTTTAATTTTGGATTACCAAAAATCAAAACCACATCCATCTAAACACATACAAATGCTACATAAACCAAAACCAATTTCTTCCAAACCGGCCAAAATAGTATGGTAGAGCATATTGACCAATCATTCATCGACACATAAGCACGATTCTGCCTAGCTGGACCTATAACAATCTGCCACTCTCTAATGACTTTCATTACTCTTAATTTAGTGATTAAGAAACCATAGAAGTCGGCTTCTTTGTTTGATGCACCGTTTGAGGAATGTTTTTCTTTTCCCATCATTACTAATCAACAGCACCAAAATTTCTTGTAATTTATGTATGTTAATTACAAAATTGTGTTAATGTTTACAATTAAGCAGGCACATAATGACATATTTAAAATTATTGTATGTATCCATGTTTACAAAATTGGATCATAAGTTAAATCGGTTGGTTGACCAAACGTTTTCATTTGACTAGTTTAAGGATTGAAAACGTAACGTAAAGTTCATTCACGTTACTACAATTACATTCAATGTCATTAAAGAATTCATTCATTTTCACTTATGTGCTAATTTAACTAGCAGATTGGACTGATCTAATCCAATGTTTCAAATATTAACCGTTGAAATTTCATTTATACTAATATCTTGAATAAATTATTGTCGGATACTGAAATTAGAGACAAATTCAAATATTGTGAAAAGTAGAAGTCGGGATTGAACAATTGGTGCATGCATGCTATGGTAAAAATTGATTATTTGTTGCATGCGTCGCAACACGACTAACTGATCATGCGGGTGTACTTTTGAGATCCGACTAGCTTAAATTTTGAACGGACACTTATCTTGAGTAGAGAAGGATATAAATATACTATTTTATTTTAATTAATGACACATTTTATGAATAACGAAAACCAGTTAATTTTGTGTTTTAATGTTAAATTTGATGTTCCCTGGTTCTTGGAACCATGTAATTACATACGAACCGGAGTATCAACAGTGACAGTACCTGTGCCTCAAGCCCACAGGCACTACTTAAGCTCTTCCACTACTGCTCTTCTACTTCTTCTTCTCAAGAACCTCTCTCTCTCTCTCTCTCTAAAAACCCTCTCTCTCTCTCCTAAAACCTCCACAAAAGCTTCCCTTTTCACTGTACTCGTTCACTTTCCTTTTCTCTCCACCGGAGTTTCTTTATAAATTCATTTGATCCGTTATCAGAACAGAGAGTCTCTGTTTCTGGGTTGTCAAGAAAGTAACAGTCGTTGATTTTGGGGCTGTTTTGAATGTTTGATCCAAACCCTTTTTTTGTTTTCGGTTTCTGATTAAACCCTTTTGACCGATTTCTGAATCGGACCTTCCTCGATCTTCTCCGTGAAGCCTCTTTTGCTTTTGCTGGGTTCTGTTTTCTTTTATTTCCCCTTTTTCATTTCGATGCGAATTTGAAGAATCTGAGACACGACGATGATGGACCAGAGAATCCTATGTCCGATTAAGTACACTGAGCACCGCCACGTCACCAAAAAGCTCCGGAAAAAGGTTTCCGGCGGTGGCGCCGCCGTCCCGAGGAGTGTGAGGATTTCCGTTACGGACGCTGACGCCACGGACTCTTCCTCCGACGAGGACGCCGGAGATTTCCTCTTCGGGCGGCACCGGGTGAAGAGGTACGTTGATGAGATCAGCATCGAGACTGGTGTCGCCGCCGCCGCTGGCGGCGGCGGGGGTAGCCCGAAGAGGGCGGGGCCATCGGGG
>JAYMTF010006507.1:0-10186 GCA_036897485.1 Pelargonium nanum
GTTGGACATGCTGGGGGGAGGGCTTGCCTAGTGTCCCCGACTTTGCGGATCTGGGTAACTCCCAACCACAACGAGTTTTCACTCGTCAAAAGAAAAAATCCTTTATTGGAGATCATGAAAGTTTTCATGTTTAGGATAAATTATGATTTTGCTGATTGGCTAGTTTACGTTTATGGTATTTTCCTTATGTTCAATGTAATTTCGATTTGCTATTAATAAAGGTAGCAGGTTCACGGTAAAAAAAAGTATTGGGTAAGTATAATGGGCCTCACATTTATAGTCTGAAGCCCATTTAATATGTGCTGAGACAATAAAATGCCCAAAAGCATTCTGGCCCACTTGAATCATCTTTGAACATGCATAACAGTCCCTTTAATGTATAAATTCATTAAATTTATATCGGCTACAGATTCCAAAATTCTAGTTTTGATCCTTAAAAAAATATTAAGGTTAGAAATAGTCTATGTACTATCTCAAACGTTTGAGTTTAGTCCTTGTACTATCAAGTGTTTGCTTTAGTCTAAAGTTCAGCGAAATGATTGTTTTTAGTCCAAAGTTTGAGAAAAACGTTTGACGGAAGGACATTCCGTCAAATACACTAACGGAATCCGTTAGTTGATGACACGTTGGAACCTCCCTTTCAAACAGATTCCGTTAGTTTATTTTCAAATTAGTGGTCATTTCACTGTCACTCATTGCTAATACTCAAGAGAGAGACAAATAGAGAGATCGACAGAGAGAAACCAGAGAGGCAGAGAGGTACAAATCGAAGACCGATTCTTGAGGCTTTAACTACACAGCAAATAGTAGCAGTTTGTCGGAGAAACAAATGGCGAGGAGACCGGACGAGGAGTACGATTACCTCTTCAAGGTCGTGCTAATCGGCGATTCTGGCGTCGGGAAATCGAACCTGCTCTCCCGATTTACTCGCAACGAGTTCTGTTTGGAGTCCAAATCCACCATTGGCGTTGAATTCGCCACCCGTACTCTCCAAGTAACCACCTTTCTCTCTCTAACCCCATTTTGATAATATATATGATTTTGGGTTTTTGTTGTTTTTTATTATGGGTTTTGTTCATTTGCGATGTTTCTGATTATGGGTTTTGCTGGGTTTTGTTTGTTTTCATCAAAGTTGTGTGCTTTCTGGAATTTTGGTTAGATCTGGGATCTGGGAGTGGACTGAGAATTGGATGTGTGTTGCTAGTGGATCTGGGTTTTTGAGTGATTCTTGCAATGTTGATTGGAAGATTTAATTGAATTGTGTGTTTGTGTTTGGTTGATGGGTTGTTTCAGGACAATTGTTCAAGCATGGCTGCTGAAAGCTAAGTTTTGTTGGTGTTCATGTTTGTGCTGTGTTTGATTGAAAGATGATTGATTTGTGTTTGGTTAGGAGCATAGTTTTTGGGCTAGTAATTAAGTGATAGGAAATTCAAAATTAAGAAGGTAAGAGGAAGTGTTAGTGACCAGTGTTTTGATCTCCCATTTGGAATTTTGTCTGCTCTTTACGTCATTGTTCTTACCATTTTGGCTTGGATGAAATCATTTCTATTGAAATGCCGCGCAAATTATAGTTATGGAATTTTGCATTTAATGTTATACGGATTAATTAAGAAGCCACTTTAAATTTCACATGATCTAACGATTGATTTGATTGGGCGTAGTTTGCTGTCACTGGTGTGGGTTTTTCTTCTATGATGGCATTCGTGGTGTGATTTCAATCCAATTTGGTTATAAGAGGCAAATATGTTATGTGGCAGAGTACTGTAATTATGAAAGAAAACTATGGAAAGAATGTCAAAATTGTGAATAAACCACGAGCTTGAACCTGTATTGGAAGATAGCAACGGACAATTAGTTGTACTTCTCCTACAAGAGGAATTGAAATTAAGGAAAGTTGATAAAAGAAACACAAAAGAGATCCGTATATGGGTATTGACTGGGCAGACGTCAGAGTGATTATTGTTTTTCCAAGTTTCCCGTATAGAAATTACTTTTTCCTAGTGGTTACCTCGTAGATAGATGGCTGATTTTGGTGATTAGGGTTGTTTTTTCACTTTCAAAATTTTACTTCTTTTTGCACTTGTATGTTTCCTGCTATATTCGACTGGGCAATTAGTTGTACCTCGAGCTTGAACCTGTATTGGAAGATAACAACTGACAATTAGTTGTATCTCTCGTACGAGAGGAAGTAAGATTAAGGAAAGATGATAAAAGAAACCACAAAAGATTTCTGCATATGGGTTCCGATTGGGCAGAGTGATTCTCATTTTTCCAAGTTTCCCGTATAGAAATGACTTTTTCCTAGTGGTTCCCTCATAGATAGATGTGATTAGGGTTGTTTTTCGCTTTTAAAATTTTATGGTCTTTTTGAAGTTGTATGGTTCCTGCTCTATTCGCAACTTTATGTTGCGTGCCAAGATATGCACCTTTTCCATCAATATTGATGGTGCCATATCTATGAGCTGAGCTCTCAGATTTATCAGATTTAGGTACAGTTGGGGTTGTGCTAAGTGCTCTATGCATGGCCAAGAAATACTCGTCATGGTTTAACGGAAAGAGATTGGTTGTCTTCTTTCAGGTTGAGGGGAGAACTGTGAAAGCACAAATATGGGACACGGCCGGACAGGAGCGATACAGAGCCATAACCAGTGCCTACTATAGGGGTGCACTTGGAGCTCTTCTTGTATATGATGTAACAAAACCAACAACATTTGACAACGTGAGCCGGTGGTTGAAGGAGCTGAGAGACCATGCAGACGCCAACATCGTAATCATGCTTATTGGGAACAAGACAGATCTGAAGCATCTTCGTGCAGTTGCCACCGAGGATTCTCAAAGCTATGCTGAGAAGGAAGGGCTGTCCTTCATTGAAACATCCGCTCTTGAAGCGATAAACGTGGAGAAGGCTTTTCAGACAATACTCGGGGAGATATACCGTAAAATCAGCAAGAAGCCGCTGTCTGCAGATGAGCCGGCATCTGCCAACATCAAAGAAGGGAAGACTATCGTAGTTGGAGAATCAGAGGCCAACAACACAAAGAAGCCTTGCTGCTCTTCAAACTAAAGATGACTTATCTACTATATATGTAAAATCTTATGGTTCCCTCAGATATGTGTCAATTGTTTTGAGCCTTTGAAGTTCAATTTTTTTGTTTTCTGTTCTTGATTCAAATTTGGAACCTTGATTTGTTGTTGTTGGTGAGCTTACATGAGCTATATTATAGCTTCTTATGGTTATTTATATGTTGAATTATCTTGAGAAAGAAATTTAATGCAGATTTCAGAACGAATGGTTCAAACAGGTATTTTGACTTCAATTTGTGGCCTTGATTGAGACTAAATTGAACACCTATGCTCAAAAGGGAATATAATTTTAGGGATAATTGTGTACACTTCTCCAAAATTATCTCTTTTGCATTGATTTTTTTTTTCCCTCAACATATTACTGCCTCGGAGCGTTACCTGAATCAATGTGTCGGCCATAATTAACAACCTGTTAGTTTTATCGCGTGCAAGTCAATTTCCAAAATTACCCATTCGCATTATCATTTAGTTCATGGGAGGTATATGCAATTTTCTCTTATTTTTATCATATTTCTGAGATCGAGATCATAAGGGAATATTAACAAGTTACTGAAATTCCATTTGATGGTAAAAAGTTTTACAGTCTTACAGCTTTAGAACAGAAATAGAAGATACAACAGTTACAGTTAACCACAACAGTTGCTGTTCTGTTGGATTGGCTGACCCTTCATTTGAACAGCTTCTGTTCCCTTGTTGTCTGTTGGCTGGCTTCCCATCCTGCAGAGTATAGAGCAATACAAATAGTTACAATGAGAAATTAGAGCTATGAAAGAAGCAATCAGATCATTGAGAACCATAAGAACAATCTAGTCGAAAATTTGGCAAAAGATTGTAAAATGTCTTGAGAGAAAGCAAAGCACAAAAGGGTTGTTTATGGTGGTTTTACTTGTTCTTGATCTCACTAGCCATGGTCAGGAAAGCTTGCTCCACGTTGATTGAGTCCTTGGCACTTGTCTCGAGGAAAGGAATCCCGAGCTCATCTGCAAATGCCTGTTGCTCATTTCACAATGGAGTCAAGTTAGAATTTAATCGAGAAATGAACTCTGAATTTTAAATGAAAGAAGCAATGCACTGTAAGCATATTGATATTTCATAAACCACCTGCTGAATTTGAGTTCATCCTATGTAATACAGGACGAACTCTTAATTCAGAGTTCCTGCATCAAAATGGTGTATAAAATGTGTTGCATCCTCTGCTAAGAGGATGATAACTGAGTCAGAACTAACAGTTCATAACGCATACAATATGGAAGAACCCTGTAGTCCAACCAATACACACACTGTCAGAGGAAAGAATCAAACTTTAATACCTACACATCTGAAGAGGTCATTCATAGCCTGTCATGCATTCACCAAGTCCTATCCCTTATGGTCTTTGAACAGTTACATTTAAATCTCTACAACTTTCCATATCCTCTCTGTTTCTGTTATGCACACGCAGAGACACACATCTCCATATCTGTGATGAAATTTATATCCTAAACTTCATTTTTCTTATCTTGATAAACTAGTAAATCATTTACCATCACAGCGAAGATAGAATTCAGCACATGTGATACCTTCACATGTTGGAGCAATTACTTAGCGCGAAGAATGTCTTTTGAGTATGGTTGCAATATTTACGATGTATGCAAATTAATAGTGTATGCAAAAACTTTAGCCTCATTATACAATGGACGAGTTTGCTTCAGTTGTCAGGACATGCCACTTTTGCTTATAATAGCCCAATTGAAACAATCAACACTAAATGAAGGAAAAAGAAGAAGAAGAAAGTTTACTCCTATAACAGACTATACCTTGGCTGTTTGTGTGTCCACAACCTTGTTCTCAACCAAATCACATTTATTGCCAACTAGAAGCTTGCATACACTGTCATTTGCATATCTATCAATCTCATTTAACCACTGCTTAACATTGTTGAAGCTCTCCATGTCAGTGACATCATACACAATCTGTTCCCAAATAGATAAAGAAAACCTGAGGCATTATACAAGTTCTAAATAATTCATAAAAAAAACTTTGGATAACAATATCTCCTAATATTCAAAATTCAAATAATATGGGTTGAGTTTGTGTACTTGATGAAGCCAGATATGAAAATATTACACAATAAGGATAACGAGATTAGAAGAAAGCTTCCAAACTGATTCATTTATCAATACACAACACTTTTTAGCAAAGGGAAAGTAGTCATTGAATAATGTAATATGTTCACTGCAATCTTCAGTTATGACATGATCACATAACCAAAACCTAACTAGCACACGACCTTAGTGTGCACAGTAAAACTGCACCAAAGATTACTATATAAAGTACCACTGTTAGTCCTTATTGTCAGGGCCTCAGACAAAAAAAAAAGTGAAGACAAATCCCTATACCCATCCATTCCACTTCCAAGCGGGGTTGTCAAAGAAACTAAGCGGGGTCTGATAGGTGGACATATTTGTACAGAAATGAAGCTATCCATTTAAGTGTTTTGTCTTCTATACAAAACTACAGAATGAAGAATTATTACCTTAACAGATGCTAAATGTGTATAGGGCTAGGAGACTTATCGATGAACAAACTGAAGAAGATTTTTTTACCAAAAGAGAATAAGCTTCTATTGGCCAATGCCATCTAAGTAGGCATCTTGGGTTCAATTGGAGTAGAAAAGAAGAGATTCTGATTCAAGATAATAGAAGGGGTGAGAATATCATACAATTATCCCATGTGCTCCTCGATAGTAACTGCTTGTTATAGTCCGGAAACGCTCTTGTCCAGCAGTGTCCCACTAAACATACACACATAAAAGAGTCATCACATTTCAAAAATTGTCATTACTAGTCTTCCAATCTTCCATAAATAAACATAAACACGCTACCATCACACTATCAGTTCAACCAATTCTCCTATAAATTCAATTTTTTTTTGTGTACATAAAACCCAAAATACATGATCCTATTTGAAATATAACATAAATTAACAAAAAATTAACAAAAAATACATGAAATTAAAGGGACAAACCAGGTTTACTCACAATCTGCAGCTTGCTTGTCTTTCCATCAAGCTCCACAGTCCTAATTTTCTGAGAAAAAAATAAATCACAGGACATTAACAAGTCTACTAAAATCACACAAGTACAATTTTTTTTATTCTAGGACAGAGATAGAGAAACTTACAAAGTCAACACCAATGGTACTGATATAGCTGTCTACATAGGAATCGTCCTGGAAATTTAGCATAAAAATGTCAAACTAAAAATTCTTCATTGTGACCTTGATTACTAAACTAAATTAGCTATTAACAGCACAGTAGCGTTGAACTCACAGCGAATCTGAGAAGCAGACACGATTTCCCCACAGAGGAGTCGCCGATTATCAGAAGCTTGAACAGATAATCACTGCAAAAAAAAAAAAAAAAACACAAAAACCAAACGAAAAAGAAGTGAGAAAGTAACCAGAAATGTGAGGATAAAACGGAAGAAGTAGCACAGAGTTAAGGGGGTGTTTGGAAGGAAAGAAAATGACGTACTATTCAGTGGCCATGTTTGGATGAAGAAGGAAAATTTGTGGAGATTTTTTTTCTTGCGCTTTCTCTTTGAGGAAGGAAAGTGGAGGGTTGTGCTTGCTTGTAATGTGCGTGTCCCCACACAACTACTTTTTTTAATATTTTTTATGTGACGTGGAATATGTAATGACGAGCATGTCCTCATTGTCTCGTCGGTGCATGTGGGGCCCACGATAGTATTTCATTTTGGTCCCCAAGTTATACATTTTATTACAAGTTGATATCCAATTTAGTTCCTAATTTTGCAAATTATTTCAAATTGCTCCAACCTGTAACTACAGTTGACATGACGTCTATGTGACAATGACTAAACACATATTATTGAAACAAATGTCATGTATCTAGAGAAACAATGTCGTATTTTATGGTGAACAAAATGATACCAGTGATATAAATGTCACACCATCACAACATAGACACACATCATTATGTTATTTTCCATAAAATATAAAAAATTAATTCAAATGGCATGACATCTTTTATTTCTTTAACCTACAAAAGAAACGATTTGTTAATTCAAATCGTTCTCCAACAGAGATACAATCACCATCGTGACTCGAAGGCCAATCCAACTAACAACTTATGACAAATAATTCAACGATTGAGTTAGAGGCTTAGAGCTCGAGCCACACGATTAACATATACTCCGGTTTATACATGAAAGTTGGGCTTACGAGTTAATGGGCTGAAGGCCCAGTACATGCAAAACCCGGTTCGTTCAGTACGAACCGGATACCCTAAAACCCGATTTATCTATCTCTCCACCTCAGCTCTTCATGTTTCATGCTTCGTTATCTGTACGGATTCGTAACAAAAAGCGGCGGCTGTTACTTCAGAGACACAGTTGGTGTGATAAACCCTAGTGGCGTCTCGTTCTGGCTTCTCAGATCTTTAGACAAAAGGCTTCCAGAATTCTAGTAAATGCGTTACGCAGATCGGCGTTGAATCAGAGGTATTTGCCCAGCTAAACCCTACTATCTCAATCTCTTTGATTGCTTGTTTATTTTCGTTTTTTTGGATTGTTGTTTATTATGCATGTTAGATGAAATTGAAATGGTGAATACAATTTATATTCTTTGAATTCTGTAATCTATCATTTTCTGTTTTAAAAAAAATGATTTTGTAGCTTATTAGTTGGATTCATTGTGGAATTATTGAGCTTTTTGCTCTTTGATTTGTTCTAGATATGATGGGATGTGCTTTTCTTGTATTATATATTGTTTGATTGGATCAGTTAAGTCAATTGCTCTCTTCTATGCAAAATGTATATGCAATGTGAATTTTCAAATGTTTATCAATATTTCACCACCAATGTCTTCAAAGTTTTATTGAAAAATGTAATAAAGTTAGTATTTTGTGGTTCACACGGTTAAGTTGGATGGTCGAAAATTCTGAATTGGATTTGCCAAGTCATTGAAAATGACCATCAAATTATTATGGTAGCATTTTATAATTCATAATAATAAAATCAAGCACATTTTTCTGTGGACTGATTGCGGAACGTTTCATTCTTACAGTAACTGTCAACTTAGCGAGATGGCATCGGAGGGTGCGAAGAGCTTTGCAAGGAGGGACCGTTTACTGGAGATTGAGGCAAAGGTTCAAAGATGGTGGGAAGAAAAGGATGTTTTCAGGGCTGAATCTTGTGAAAGTCCTCCTAAACCAGGGGAGAAGTTTTTTGGCAACTTTCCGTTTCCTTATATGAATGGGTTTTTGCATCTTGGGCATGCTTTCTCGCTTTCCAAGCTTGAATTTGCTGCAGCTTATCATAGATTAAGAGGTGCAAATGTGCTTTGTCCTTTTGGTTTCCATTGCACGGGCATGCCCATCAAGGCATCTGCAGACAAACTTGCAAGGGAGATTCAGCTGTTTGGGAATCCACCAGTGTTTCCGACTGATGTGGAGGAACAAGTAAACCCAGAACCAGAACCAGAACGTGAGGATGCAAATGAAGGTGGACAACCTGATAAGTTCAAGAGCAAGAAGTCAAAAGCTGCATCAAAATCTGGTGGACAGGTATATCAGTGGCAGATTATGCGTAGTTTTGGCCTGGATGATAGTGAGATAGCCAAGTTCCAGAATCCATATAACTGGCTAACCTTTTTCCCCCCAATAGCAGTGGAGGACCTTAAAGCTTTTGGCTTTGGTTGTGACTGGAGACGTTCCTTTATCACTACAGATATGAACCCATTTTTTGATTCCTTTGTTAAGTGGCAGATGAGGAAGTTGAAATCCATGGGGAAGATTGTCAAAGATGTTAGATACACAATATACTCTCCCTTGGATGGCCAGCCATGTGCAGACCATGACAGGGCAAGTGGTGAAGGAGTGCAGCCTCAAGATTACACCCTTATTAAGATGGAAGTTGTTGCACCTTACCCTCCAAAGTTGGGTGCTCTGGAGGGAAGAAGAGTGTATCTGGCTGCTGCTACATTAAGACCTGAGACTATGTATGGTCAAACAAATGCATGGGTATTGCCTGATGGAAAATATGGAGCATACGAAATCAATGAAACTGATGTGTTTGTTATTGCTCAGAGATCAGCCTTGAATCTTGCCTACCAGAAGTTCTCAAGGATACCAGAGAAACCTACTTGCTTGGTTGAGCTGACTGGCCATGATTTGATTGGTCTTCCATTGAAGTCCCCTCTATCACTCAATGAAGTCATATATGCTCTTCCCATGTTGACCATACTAATGGATAAAGGTACCGGAGTTGTGACCAGTGTGCCTAGTGATTCTCCTGATGATTATATGGCCATGCATGATCTAAAAGCAAAGCCAGCTCTTAGGGCTAAGTATGGTGTGCAGGATGAATGGGTAATGCCCTTTGAGACTATACCAATCATTAATATTCCAGAATTTGGAGACAAGTCTGCTGAAAAAGTTTGCATAGATCTGAAAATCAAAAGCCAGAACGAGAAAGATAAACTGCAAGAAGCAAAGAGGTTGACATACCTTAAAGGGTTTAATGAAGGAACACTACTTGTGGGAGAATATGCGGGTAGAAGAGTTCAGGAAGTCAAGCCGTTGATCAGGAACATGCTCATAGAGACAGGGCAGGCAATTATGTATAGTGAGCCTGAGAAGCGGGTGATGTCCAGGTCAGGTGATGAGTGTGTTGTGGCTCTTACAGACCAATGGTACATAACTTATGGGGAACCAGAATGGAAGAAATTGTCAGAGGAGTGCTTATCTAACATGAATCTATACTCTGATGAGACACGCCACGGATTTGATCATACTTTGGGTTGGCTAAACCAGTGGGCCTGCTCACGTTCATTTGGGCTTGGTACTCGCATTCCGTGGGATGAACAATTTTTGGTGGAGTCGTTATCTGATTCAACCCTTTACATGGCTTACTACACCATTGCTCACATGTTACATGATGGAGACATGTATGGATCCAGTACTACTTTAAAAGGTGAGCAAATGACTGATGAGGTTTGGGATTTTATTCTGTGTGATGGCCCATATCCCAAGTCAACCAACATACCTTCTCATATTCTTAACAAGATGAAGCAAGAATTTGAATATTGGTACCCATTTGACC
>JAYMTF010006508.1:0-10184 GCA_036897485.1 Pelargonium nanum
GGTTTGAAAGAGAGTTCTTTGGTTTTCATGGGTTGTTGCTTTTTTGCTTTACTTTGTTTTTGTTGCTTTCTTCTTCTAGTTTGGATTTAGGGTTTTTGTTATTTCCCGTTTTTAGTGTTAGCTTCTTTACTTGGTTTTTAGGTTGTATTTCCGATCCCACTTTATGGCGTTTAGCCTAATGAAATACTTAATATTTCCTGTAAAA
Source organism: Pelargonium nanum (assembly GCA_036897485.1). Classification (NCBI taxonomy): domain Eukaryota; kingdom Viridiplantae; phylum Streptophyta; class Magnoliopsida; order Geraniales; family Geraniaceae; genus Pelargonium; species Pelargonium nanum. The sequence continues at coordinate 206 of JAYMTF010006508.1, forward strand.
AAAAAAAAAACTTTAATTTGGATGAATAACCATCTATTTATAATTATCATATTTTAGGGTTTGTATTATTTTAAAGTTACATGTAATTACTTATCTTATATGATTACAGTTTTGAGTTTCTTTATTATTATTTTTGGATAGACTTATAATTCAATAAAATATTGTGTCAAAAATGTAAAGTTAATGATATGACATTCTAATACGCATTATAAACTCAAATATTTATTCCTTTTTTATAATATGTATAGATTTTAATATTTCAAAACATTAAAACTGTAAGGAAAATTAATTTTAATACAAAAAAATGAGAAAAACAAAATTCAATACCATATTGTAACAAGACAAGTGATTACTCATGCCCAAAACGCGAGAGACCTATATAAAAATGATGCATCGGCTTAAGTTTTAATTTCACACATAAAAAGAAATAAAAAAACCATAAGTAATAGCTCAGTACGCATAGCAAAGATATGAACTTAGACCTCAGGATTTAACATATTGGGTTTCGAGTGTTTAGGAGTTCGAGTTCAAATTATCAGATAATCTACTTCTTTGATACCCAAAGGCCAAAGTTATGAACTCAAACAAGTGTCTAAGAGTAATAAACTATTATTCTATACTAATACTAATAAAATACTAATCTTATTCAAATCGGATTTGGATAAGATTTATTCGGATTCAAATTGATAAAGAGGGATTTGATCCGATCCGAAGAGGTTCGGACCGGATCAAATCATATTTAGGATATTTAGCGTAAAACGAACGAATATGTCGGATATGATTTTTATTTTTGCAGGATAAATCCGATTCAATCCCATATGATTCAAAAATTATCATATTGGATTGCAGTATGAGATTTCAGCTGCCTGCAAATTCGAATCTAAATTGTCAAATCTAATACTAACTAGCTTATTATAGGAACACTATTAAAACCCTATATTAAGACAAAAATGCAAACGAAAACATAGTACTTATTTGAATTGATCACTCTAGTATTGTTTTCAAGAACTCATGATCATCTTGTGATTTGTATGTTATTGTTTCTTGATGTGAGCTAAATTACTCAACACTAAATGATCAACAGGAAATGAAAATGTTTCATAAAAGAGGGAACTTTAAAATAGAAATGATGCTGTGCTGTCAGAACTCTCACATGAACTGACTATACTAGTAAAAACCAATTCATATATAGACATCATTTCCAAAAATCATAACTGGAGGGCCGCAAACTGTTTAGATGACCGATGCACGCACGCCATAATCGAAAGCATCACTAATTAATGCCTAAAATGTAAGAATGCTCATGGCAACATCCATGTAATAATAATCAGCAAAAATCCATTTTCCCTCGTGGGTCTGACGATGCATATAGGTTCACAGAGCTGGATCGGACGTTGCAAGAAGTGCACTCACCTCCTTCTTCACAAACGAAGGCAAGGCAAAGGCTGCTGTGTGAATCTGTCAATTAAACAACAATACCATCAAGTTGAGAACAATACAAGCAAGTCTATCTTGTTCCTATATTGACCGTCAACCAAGCAAAACATGAAAACACCAACAATAACCAAGTCACTCTTTGGAATCCACTGCTCGTATTCTCCTCCATGACTCTACCTTATCTAATGCAATCTCCTTTGTTAAACCAAGTGTTGTAGTGTCTTTCCTCATTACTTTTTTCTACGTTTTAGTCTCTCCTAAAAGAGTAATCTCATCTTTCGTCATAAGGTCTCCAATCTCCTTATGCTAAAACATGCATGAGTCATTTTTCAGCCAGTAACACATATGAGTGAAATTCAAAAGGCAAAGGGATGACTAAGTTCCACTACTCATTTAGGACAAACATATCTATGTATGCCAACAGTGTAAACCAAGAAGTTAGAATAGATGTCAATTTTATCACATCCAAGCAAAGCATAGACATATGAAGAGTGAAGACCAAGCAATAAAGTCATATCTTACGTTCATCAACAGCAGTAACAATTTTATAAGACATTTGAGACATTGAGAAGCTCAGCTGTCCCAAATGCACAACAAGTGAATGATACATCTTTGCTGGTAAAAAAAATTCTAGTTATCAAATAAACCTTGATTACCAATCAATCTAACCTTTTTACATGACAATACTTAAGACATAGATGTTTATTGTCATACTACAAAAGGCAGTGGAAGTACACATATCCCTCTCTTCTTGTGTCTAGTTTTTTTTTAAGTTTTCGAGTGAACATCAGATAAGCCAATGTTCCCAGCAACTTTTATGTTCATTAATGTAACCATTCAGACAACAAAATAAACCAAAAGGTAATATGATCAAAATAGTCCTCCGTCACATGATAGAGATCAAACAGTGAAAAATATATAGTGATTTCACATACACAGAAACACGGCTTATTTATATAAAAATATTCCTGAGACTAATTATCGGCTTAATGAGGCACTCGCATGTAGTGCTTTGCAACTTTTTCTAGGTGACATGCTCCAATACTTGAGAAATGTTTCATGTGCACTGACGAAAAAGCAACTGTGTATTGTACCTTTTACTACACAGGTCCATCAATTATAGGTAAAAGTTTATATACAAAATTGTCTCTTTCAATGAGGAAAAGAAACAATAGAAAACAATTGAAAGAAAAAAATACCTCTGAGTTATAGAATCTAAGTTCCCTTTTGTGCTCCATGGCTCCTTCTAACTTCTCTATAGGATTGACAGGGTTCAAGAAATCAACAGGCGTACCCCCAGTTGAGCATACCAGAAATCCAATTACACCACTGTCAAAGAAAAGTAACAGTTCACAAATAAGAATAACTTCATACCAATGGAAAGACAGAAATTTTTTGTTAAATCTCTTTGACAATAAATTAAGAGCAGGTAGACTTTTCGTAGTCAAATGCTTATATATTGTCAATCAAGAAAATGAACAGCTGCAAATTTAAATCATTTGGGGGAAATTAGGAAAAATAACAGAAAAATAAGAACATAGAATTCAATGTATCGTCACCTTGGATATGTGGGAACACTTGCCCATGCATAATGCACAGAACCCTTGAATGTTTCTCGACATATTGAAATTGTTTCTTGAATAAGATGTGTATGGAGCCACATACTTTCTGCCATGTTACAAAGAACACCCCCCGGTCTTAATGCTCTTGCTATTGTTTCAAAAAAAGGCTTCTCAACAAGTTCTTTAGCAGGGCCTAAATCATGAAACAGACCCAATAAGCTGATAATGATACAAGCCCCACTTGTCCAAAAATAATCAATTTGAAGGTAACATTCCGAAACCCAGCTAACAGACAAAAGCTACAGCAACAGACTATAGTGACCGTTGAAGATACAGTCTGAGGAAGTAATTCACTTGTTTATCAAATAGGTATAGGATTGTAGTATAGCCTATATACACATTGTAATATTCAATTGACGAAAGCAATCAAGAAGACATTCTCAAACTTCACATGGTATCAGAGCGCTAGTTTGGTATTAGGCCTATGTAACTCATTGATGTTGCCCCTCAATTAATAATTGGTCCACATGCAGAGTCCGTTTTGTTTAACCAGGACGTGAGTGGGGATGTTCCAACTATCACCCATTGAAAGAATGTGCAGTAAATGACTGCTTCATATACTACTACCTAGGGCCACTCTACTAACTAGCTAAAGCTTTTGGGTTAGATTAAAGTTTAACAATGGCATTATAGCCTCTCAATGGTCCTCAAATAATCAAAACTACAGTGACACTGCAGCATCCAGCTACTGGCAAAAGCTATGACAATGAACTTCTTGGAATCTATTTGTACCAACAACAAAAGTGAGCAGATGCTGAGGTGTGATTTATAGGAAAAGCGAATCTGTTTTCTTCTAGATAAAGATTAAGATACTGGAATAGAGCAGATTCATTTTTTATTGTACAAGTGACCCGCTGAAGATTTCAGATGCACAAGAATCAATACATAACAATAACATAACATACCCACAGGGTCTGAAGAATCGACAATAATTGCATCATACTTTCCTTCGGGTGCATTCCTTAAAAACTCAACAGCTGTCAAAATCATAGACAATGCAATCAATGAAGGACATCCAGCCATAAACTGAAATAACTATAAAAGAAGTAACATCGAACAAAATGTATATTGCGGAACATACCATCACCAACATGAAGTTGAACACGGTGATCATCAAATCCAACAGCCAACTCAGGGAAGAACTTCTTACTCACCTAGAAATTAACTAAAAAAATTGATTGGCTCAAAGAGAACTTCAGTAATCACATAAAATGGAAGTGGTACATTACATAACACGACTTACATCGATAACCATCTGATCTATCTCACATATATCTATATGCTCCACAGAGCTATGGCGAGAAACTTCCCTAAGCACCCCACCATCACCACCACCAACAACCAGAACCTGCAGAGATCCATATCATGAAGATTCAGCACCAAAAAGAAATTTCCCAACCTCTGCTAACATTATTTTCCTCAATTGTAAAATACAAATACTAAGATCATGTATTTTAGAAAGTTCATTATTCAATTAATTTCAATGGAAAACAACCATAAAATGCTTTCAGCATAAAATGAAACTCTTTATGCTTGATACTTTATATAGCCATTAGTAGATTTAACTGTATTAAAGTACGATTATATCAATATATATAAAAAGTTAAAAATAATTAGCCATCTATATCATCTGTGGAAGTCATTAAAAATTATGCTTTTATTTCCAAAAAAGCTTAACAGGAAGTGGAAGGCTAGAGAGTTACCCTCTATTAAATCCAACATTTCCAAATTCCCTCACGTGGCAGAGCAAAAGGCACATATTTTGATAATGCTTTCCAGCATCAACAGGTGATATATACAAATGAATAACAATAGCTTGCATTATCTTCTCGTGGTAAATGCTATAGAAAAATATGGACATCCCTCCATATATTTCAACTGCATTCTCATATTTTATATAAAAAAAATTAATGGAAAAATAAATTTGTACCTATTTAATGGTACATTAATAAAGTGAACAATGTGCGAATGAAAGCAAAATGCAACACAGCTAAATATCAATTATAGCCATGATAGTTCAACAGTGAAATTACATTTTTGGGTGATTTAATTGAACAGAGGGGAAGATGTGCTATCATCTCCTGGTAGGCACATTCATCTTTCTCAGTCAACTGAACAATGCCATCAAGAACAAGCACTTTCCCATATGCTGTTGACTGCAGACAAGAAAGGAGGAAAGAATGGGTTTTGATCAATTTCTAATAAGGATCATATTTGAGCAAAATAAAGAATAAAACAGAAATATAAGTGTGTAAGATTTCTGAATACAGTCCAGAATACAGTTTGAGAAAGCCATACCTCAAAAATAAGCACTTCCTGATATTTAGACTTTGCCTTGTATAAAATATTTTCAACTTTTAGTGAGTGTGCTTCTCCTACCAATGCAAATTCAAACAATATCAGCCACTAGATTAAGTGAAGCAATTTTGCAAATTCAAATTTGAGGAGAAAAGAAAGAAAAAGTTATTCGGTTCAAAATTCAAATTCAAAGAATATCAGCCACTTGATTAAGTGAAGCAATTTTGCAAATTCAAAGTTGAGGAGAAAAGAAAGAAAAAAGTTATTAGGTTCAAAATTTACATGAAAAAAAGTCCTCAACTTGAATAAATGTAGTCAAATGCTGCACTAACAAGATTATCTCAAATAGTTTCAGAGCAGTATGTTCCCACTACATGCCATGCTCAGGTATGCCCTTTAAAAACAAATAACCTGAATACCACCACAAACAGGCAACCCATTTTGCTTGTCTAGATAAATTGATATTTTTCACTACATTTCCTAATAATTGCAATGTTATTGTAATTATTTACCAAAAAGAGAAGTCATCCACTTAATAATGAGATTACTACAACCATCACCATTAAGAATACACATTAGACATTAGCTACTTGAAAATGATAGTAACAGATCCTTAATAAGTACAGGTAAGATTAAACATTACATAATATGCTAAGGTTAAAACAGAGTACCAAACAAAATACACAAAGTTATGAAGTAACACTCACCAGGCCACATTGGGTTGTTGAAATAAACCTCTTTGCTAGTTCTATCTGCAATTCAAAAAACAAATTGAAAAAATTTAAGATTTTGGCCAGCCAGCAAATCTGAATGATACAAACTAAAGAATTGAAATAATAATAAATAAATAAAATCAAAGATAATGACCAGAGCAAGACCGAGATTCTGAGAACCACCCAGACACAACAGTAGAATGACATTTTGCCTCAAGCTCTGGGGCTGAAGCCATAGCCTTCAGGCAACAAGAAGGGATTGCCTTCTCTGAACCATTCTCGTTATTTGCCCTCCCATCCATGGTCTTCTGGCATTCCAAACCTTTCCCTGTGTTGTCCTCCATATAATATCTTTTTCTGCTCTGGCTCAAGTCTCTCTAGAAATCAAAATACAATCATAAGCAAAAGGAAATCACGCTGGTGACCAGTAGCAATCTTTCATAAGTATTGAATCACTATGAACACAAGTTTACTGCAAGCACACACCCAATATGACATAGTGATAAACATTCTATTGGAAAATACAGATCTTTAACCAGTAACTGATCAATGTCACTTAAAAAAGTAGCTGTGAAGTCAAATATAAAGATTCTTACAAACCAAAAGAGACATCAGTTTCAGTTCAAGCAATTATATTCCAAGAAATCTAATGCAACGCCATATAGAAAAAGAATGAGAAGGTTTAATAGAAAACCAAAAGAATTTACACTATCTGAAAACACAGCATAAACCTCAAAGTTACAACTTATAAGAATACAAGGTAAAAATAAATGAAAATAAAATGAAAATTTTGATTAAACCGACCACTTGAAATACTATTGGCTTAAATTGTTAGGAAAATCAAATAAGATATGTTGAACCCAAAGATCTCACACCAAAGAAAAATGGCTAAAACTAAAGAAATATCAAAATCAGCTGCCTTGCGGCCCAATCAAAATAATAGTGTACATTAAAAATTGTTTCCTTAATTCGCATAAATCCAAAACGGAAAGAAAATCCCCAGAAAAATTCGAATTTCTCAGCATCACGCAACCTTCCGCATTCGCCACTGTGGGCACAACCGACAAGAGTGAAATTTTCTAGAGGAACTAAGCAGGGGTTAGGGTTTAAGCAAAGGAGCATAGTAAAATGGTTCTACAATTGAAGTTAATAGAGTGAAAATAACACAAAATAGAGGGGGAAATGGAAAAATTAGAAGAAAAAACAAAGAGGATGGTAAGTGGAGATAAAATAGAGAAGGCAGAAAGAAGAAGTTACATGCATAGAGATAGAGAGAGAAAGCACAAAATACAAATACAGGAATAGGAAGAGGAGAGACAAGTGTTGCCTGGAGTGAGTGAGTGACAGTATGAAGAGGAAGAAGAAAGATATTGGAGAGGAACAAAAATGCAAGTGTCTTCTTCTATGTATCCTCTCCTGAGTCCTCTCTCTGAGCTTCGTCTGGACGACCATGGCGTCTGGGAACATTTATTTATAGTAACGTTTTTCTTTTATTCTACGTAATATTTATCCATCTAAATTTATTTATTTGTCAACACTGGACCAATATTTAAATTCACGGGTAAATGATGACCGGTTAGCAGAAGACCAAACCAAACAGCATTTATCAACATTGGATTTAGATTCAAATTAGCACGTAATTATTTGTTTTGTTTCAAATCAGTTTATAAACTTTACTTTGTTTTAAATCAGTTCTTTTATCTTTATTTTGTTTCATAGCAGCAGCCTATTCTGTTAAATAAATTGACGAATTTTATTAAAATTAACTAAATTGTTAAAATTTTAAAAAATATTTAACTGAGTATGTTTACCATTTTACCATCTACATCATCTTCAAATGGCAAGGCAATACCATCTTCTTCAACAGTAAAGACTTTACTTTGCTATCGGACAACATCGACGCTATCGACGTACATCATAAAAACGTCTCGTAACTTTACATCTCAATCATATTAATAGAGGAACGAGAAAATCAAACATCCTAGCATATAGAAAGTGAAGGTGAGAAAGAGGTCGGATCAATGGCGAATTTACCGCAATTGGTCTCGATGAACGTTTTTTTGGAGAACCGACGATAGCAATATTCTCGGAACGCACTACAAAATCTCCTGTTAAAGAAAACTAAATATGAAAAAAAATTATATCTAGTCTTCATTGGAGGAAGGAGAAGGAATCTCATTCCTCGCTCAGTCTTCAATTCCTTTTATTTATAGACTAATGTACATGAGAATTAGAGCAAATAGTCTCATTCAAGTTATTACTAATTGTGACTTAGCTGGAAAAAAAATTATGGCGGATGTTCTGTGCACATAAATTTATTGGGCATCTCAATTGAGTCTCAACCGCCTTTCATTGGAACCGCCTAGTGAGTTAACAGAATCCATCAATTAGTGATGACGTGACCCTTTATGGGAAATAATAATAATATAAAGCCTAAAACTACTATTTTGTCCTCAACTTTTTTCAAATTTATAAAAATTACTATTCAAATTTTATTCTTCTCTCCTCCCTCTAATAATAATAATAATAATAATAATAATAATAATAATAATAATAATAAGTATTATTCCCACCTCCTTTAAAAAGAAGTATTATTCCCACCAACAACAAATAAAAATTGAAAGCAAGTGATTCAAATTCGCCTAATCAAGCTTTTATTTTCTTGTTGGGATAATAATTTATTATTGGATCACAGAATAGCCACAAAAATTGCAAAAAATGAAGATTATGATGAAGAATATAAGTAAAAAAGAACACATGCAACATGTTTGACTTGATTTGGTGGATAAAGACACCAAAAGATATAGATACGTGGGATCAGTTCATCTTGGGTTCACACAAATCGTAATCATGAAGATCCTTTTATCAATAAATTTAGCAGCACATTTATGCATGCACGTTGCTTCTATTACAGTGTGTCGGTAGAGTTTTGACAAATGTTATTATCAATCATCAAAAGAAATGGTTATTTTATTTTTTTTATCAGTTGAGCTATATCATATTTAAAGTCAATCCACTCTATACCGTCAGTAGAGACGCGAACCCGATACCTCATCGTGTATCAAAGTAAACTACGATAATTTTTACATTAAATGTACATTAGAATTTCGTTTACATGCTGATCTTTTTATATGTAAAATTATTAGTTTTTATATTTTTCAAGTGATTTTTAAAAATTATATAAATAATCCAAAAGATAAAATAAAAATATCAAAAAATTCCTAAAAAATTCAAGAATGCACTTTTTATCTATTGAAAATATTTTGACATTTTTCTAATATTATTTTGAATTTTTATGGTTTTGCCCCTATACTGAATTTTTTTTATTTTAGCCTCTGCCTTGGTAGTGACGTGGAATATATTTATCTAGTGACATGACAGCTTGCGTGGAAGGTACTGATGACGCGGCGATTATTAACTTGCTATAGCAGGTTATCAGGATTAAAATAAAAAAATAAAAAGTTTAAAGGCCAAAACAATATGTCAAATAAGACAAGGGCTAAAACAAAAACAAAAATTGTCAATCCAGGGGAGGCAAAATTAATTAACTCTTAATTTTACCTATTAAATATCAGTTGTTGGAGACCACATATGTTGCTGGCCATGGCCAGATGAAGGTACATGGAAAAAAACACGTGGTTGGCGGCTAGGTTAGTGGAAGGGTAAGGAAATAAAAGAAATATTATTTAGGGTCTTGAAATTTAAGTCAAAACTACGTAGTTTCAAGTGCAACTAATGTAAGAGCAGTCAACTGATATACATTATACTATATATATATATAGAATAAGGAATTTAAGCAAGCTAATATTTGGCTTAGCCTAAGCCAAGCCAATAAGGTGATGACAACTCATTTAATTTCACTCATACCCACCCAAGCGAATTGGTGGGAGCGGAGCGACCCGCCCGAAT
>JAYMTF010006509.1:0-10181 GCA_036897485.1 Pelargonium nanum
AAATTCCGTCGGAACCGCGTAATTTGCTTGTAGTGGCCTCTTACAAAAATTCGGTTCCAGCGGGTTGCTCCTCTCCCACAAATTCATTGGAATTTGTATGAGTGAAATTTAATAAAGTGTCTTCTCGTCATTGACTTGACTTAGTCTAACTCATATATCTATATATATATATATATATATACATATACATACAAACATACATACTAGTTCCCTAAATATGGTACTATTGTAATTACAATATAATTGATGGTAAATAAAAGATGCTAAAGTGTTTTACGTACCAAGTGTGCAACAAGGTCATTAGAAACTCCTCTAAATAGGTAGGTGCTAGCCACAATTCCAGAGAACAGATGCTGAGCGATACTAGATCTCAATGCTTTGGCCAAGTCCTCAAGAATTTCTTGAACTTAAGGTGCATGTTGGCAAGCATTTGCTCTTTCAAGCCTTCTGGAAGTTTATTCTTATTTGAAAATTCTAGTATCTTATTTATGGCAGTCCTCTACATGAAAATTCGTCATAATCCAAATAAAAATAGATGAAAGATTAAAATAGTGTTATATATATTTGAAAATATTAAAGTGCACCGCCACAATTGTACAAATAAGCGCATAAATGTATGATTTATATGTTTAGAAAAACATATAAAAACAGAACATATTTAGAAGAACGTTGAAAATGACATCAATAAATACTAAAACATGTATGTAAGCTTGTTTGTGCATCTAAAGATTCTCTGTATGTTTCAAGCCACTCATTCCAAGATAATCCAAAATCATAAGATGAAGGTAGTGAGGTTGGGAAAGTTATGTTTGGATGGTGGAGCTTGGTGTTGGAAAGCAAATAACAGAACAAGAGAAGACATGAAAGTAGGAGAAAATTGCATTGAAGGACCGAATAACCATGTGTGTCAACTAAACGGTCTTGCACATGGAAAAAGTAGCTTGGTTTTCAAAACTTTCAGTGCAATCGGGCTTTCAGAGGACTCGAATGATAGTGCGTATAACCCGAACGAGCATTCAGAGGAGGCAAAGGTAAAAGAAGAGGGGCGAGAAAATGAGCATGCTAGCTAGGTCAAAGTTTAGACATTATAGAGGTGATGCCATTCAATGTTGAAAATTTTAGAAGGTTTGACACTTCAAAAACCAGTGCACAACACCAAGAAGACGGAGCTGCTCAGTCAATACAACAGTTACATATAGCGATGAAAAAGGGGTTTTTCATGGTGTTTTATGGTCAGAGCTCGGACTTTGATGGTGGAGGCTCAACTTAAGAGGAAAAAGATAAATTGGTTCGTGGTGTCCAAAGTTTGGGGAAGAAGAATGAAAAAAAAGAGTAAGTTTTGCAACACGTACAGTTGAAGAGTCGATCGTTGAAAGTTCATTCATACACTCTCATATTACAATAACATGAGTGGAGATTGAAGATGAGAGTTCTCGAATTATTTTAGAGACTCTTTAGTTAGTTTGCAGACCCATACTTTTAAGTGTTGGACAATAACAAAGTTTAGTGTTGAACCTGGAAGCAGTGTGAGTCCTCCAAGAGCAAGGCTTCTCTAATTGAAAAGAGGTATGTGACTAAGGTGGTTAGCGAAAAGAAGAACTTGATGAATGAGTTAGTGAGATGTATGTTCATATTCAAGTATCCTGAGAAAAATTCTAAGGTCAATACTAAAAATATGAAGTTTAATTTGGTGCTTCAACCAGTCTTCTAAAATACTAATAGAAGAAGAAAGTGGTTGTACTTCATAAAATTTGAGAACTTGAAGATTGAGGGTACCAGATTTACATATGTATGTTAAGAAACAACGGTCTCTAAGTAGAAAATTAATGAGATTGTAGAGAGTGGTGTTGGAAAAGAAAGAACAGAACGTGATAAGACATAGAAGTTGGAGAAAGTCACAAACTTGAATCCCAAATGCACGTGTGTATAAGCTGAACGATTGTACGTGTGCATGAAAATAGGAGGTTGGTATCAAAACTTTCAATACAAATGAGAGTTCGAAGGACCCGTACAATCATGCGCTTGAGGAAAGTACCAAATCGTTTATACATTGTAGCCTAATGGTCACACGCCACACTTGTCTCAAATTTTGGTTTTCTATTTCTTTCTACCTTCTTGTATGTAATGCATGAAACTCTACTAGCTAGTGAGAGCCAAAAAAGAAAAAAAAAAAAAAAAAAGTGACAAGTAGTCAGATATCAGTTTCTAGGATTGGAGTTTTCTTGTATTTGATGTATCAAAGAATCTAATAGGCAAGTTGTCAAACCAAGTAAATATACTTGTGTGTTTTGTTTAAATTATTGTTTATTTTACTTTTTTCATTTATATTTTCACCATTGAGAATTCTAGGAGCAAATTTTTCATAACCCGGCCAAGAGTAAATTAGAAAAAAAATCGAATCAACCAAGTCAATTTTGTTCCACAACAAGTGATATTAGATTCATATATAAGTTTGATGTCTTATCTATGACAAATTAGAGTTTAACTTGTGGTAACATTAAAAATATTCTGGCAGCATGGGTGACAATGAGTAGGGTGATGAGTTGAATCAAGCAAGCAATGAGGCCAAGGTTGAAAAGCATATGCAACATGTTAAAAATTCTCTCGCCTTGAAATCATGGAATAGGTGTAACCAAACCATATGCTTTTGCTCTTGAAATCATGAATCAACCTTCCAATCCATGTGTTGATTGGATCATTGTTTCGAATCGCCAGCCAGTAATAAATACAACCCGCTACGTGAACTGCAAAGAGCGTCACCTACATACATGCATGCATGGAGTTTTAATATATATTAGGAAGTTTGTCCAAATTAGCATCTGAACTATCTAGTTCGTACCGTTTTAGTCCCTCAATTATCAAACGTGCCAATTTAGTACATAAGTTATGCAAATGAGTCAGCTTAGTCCAGACGTTTTAAAAAAATCGAGTCATTTAAGAACATTCTGTCAAAATTTTTAACGGAACCGTTAAAATTACAGTAAAAAATATTTTAAATTGACACGTTTGATAGTTGAGGGACTAAAATGACACAAACTGGATAGTTCAAGGACTAATTTGGACATTTTTTCTGATATTAATCATTGCCACGTCATCAATTTAGTATTAAAATATATTTTTTTATTGTACATTTAACGGTTTCATTAACAAATTTGACGGTATGTCCTCAAATGGCTAGATTTTTGGAAATGTTTGGACTAAACTGGCTCGTTTGCATAACTTATGTACTAAATTGACACGTTTGATAGTTGAGGTACTAAAATGGCACGAACTGGATAGTTCATGGACTAATTTGGACCTTTTTCCTACACATTAAACGATACTTGACTATAATATTTAAGAAGACAATTTTTAGGGTTCTTGTCCAAAATTAGCTAAACCGCGTGTCGTTCTCCAGTCTAGTGGATAAATACAAAAATATGTCTTTAGATTGTGTGATGTTGAATTGGTATTGAATAACGATCGATGTCATATGTATATATGTACCTTCTGAAGAGCTCGGCAATGCGCCGGAGTTGCCAAAGCCGAAGCAAGTTAAGGAACACAAAGGTATTACCACTATTTGTTTTGCCTGTAAATATTTTGTACATTACCTGAAACGGAAGACTAGAAGCTATGTCCATGGGGAACCTTAATCTGTTCATGTACCTGCGTTCACAATGAAAAAGATAAATAATTTACTAAGTATTAATTAAGAACTTAAAAATACATGAAAATAATAGCTTATGGAATAGAAGACGCAATATACATGTATTCTAACTAATATGTTTTTCTTTCTAATGTAATTGATGTAAGTTTGTTCTAATGTATGATCGTTATGTCATCAAGGGACCATTTTTAATGTCATATCTCATATCTATAGATTTCTCCATAATTCATTTCAAGGTTTTGGCTTATATGGAACAAAACATGTCATTTGTTTTCATGAAATTTTTTAGTTTAGCTCAAGATCATAATGCAGTTTGGGCACTCAAACTGTCTCCTCAAAGAACAAAAAAAAAAAAAAATGCACTAAACCTAATATTGTATTTATATATGTTTACTCTAGTTCCAGGTGATTTCTCTCGAGGTCTTTATAGGGCTTAAAAGTATAAAAACTTCTAGGAAATAGTTGGAGATTCTACTCTTGCATTGTCTACTCTGAAAGGTATATATAATAGATAAGTCATCATTCTTCCCTACGTCACATGACAAGTTCAAGAGGTAGATAGAGATGCTTAGGTTAAAGACATTCATCCCTCTTTACATCTAAAGGCAAATTCAAGAAGAAGAGAAGTGTAGATGCCGCAAGAAAACTTCACAAAGCTTTTGTAGATAGAAATGTCCAAACTTCCTAATCACTACAAAAAAAAGTTAAAACTGTGACGGAAATCTGCGATAGAAATTTTTCGTCACAAATTGTGATAGAAATTATATTTTTTGTCACAAATATACATTTGTGACGGAAATTTCCGTCACAAACACATATCTGCAACAAAAATTTTGTCACAGTTCCGTCACAAATTACATTTTGTGACAAAAATCCATAGATTTGTGACATAAATTTTCATCACGTATCGCGAGTTTCTTTTGTAGCGACAACCATAGTCGTAGATTCATCACTGGATAAGAAGTGGAACCAAGTGTTGAGACTCCAATTTGCTCCCAGCCTCACTGGTACTTCATCAAAGGCTCCTCGACTCGCCGGGTTTCCTACAAGATTCTTTCATTGCCAGGCCACCTCTATGACGACATGCTCAAATTTGGAGACTTATAAGATGTTATCCCGAGCGTTAGAGGCCCTTAAGGACTCCATTCCCCCATAATACTTAAAGGATTTACGGGAGCTCTAACTCTCGTTTGGAGCTTGTGGTCGGCGTGTCCTGAAGTCTAAAATCCAACACCCAAAATAAACCCCACATCACTTACCAACCACACAGAGACACATGGAAAACTTGTTTTGTAAGTATAAATACTTTGATAAGAGAAAAGGTTACAAAAATTTACATTTCTCTCTTTAAAAATGTTCTCTAGCTAGGGAGGTGTGATTTGGATTCCTCCGGTTGAAATTCTTACTCTCACACCTGAGACGATTTTTCAGGTCTCCGTTAATGGTGTGCAACCCTTACATAGACACAAGAATTCATGAGCAAGGATCTAAACCTCCAACTCCACCCCTAAAGGGTCTAGCTTCAAGCAGCTCCATTCGCGGATCTTCAGATATAGAACATTTGCGCGACAACTCTTATAACACGTAGACAAGACAATATTTCTAGTATACTCGAATTGATCAATTCAAAATAGGCACATCTGTAAGAGTTTTGGCTTGCTTATCAAAATAATATTAGTAAAAGTTTTATAAAATTAGGATCAAAACATTTGATAAGAGATTAGAATATTCTATTAAATCAACTTGAATTAGATGACTAAAATTAAGGGTGGTTAAGTTGATTTTTTAAGGGTATTATGTTTGTAAGTGATATTTACTAATAAACATAACACATAGTTAAGAGATAATTATACAAGCATTTAATTAAATTAAAGATTGAATCAGGGTTTTTGTCTCTCTCTCTCTCTTTCAGCCATTTTAAGAGTCGGCTAAAGTTTCTGTACGGCTACTACTGCTCTTGGTTTTCATAGTGGTGGCAGTCTTTTGGGTTTGAAAATAGCAAATTATGGTTTTTTTTTTTTTTTCAAATTATGGTCTTTCTCTCTAACATAGTGAGCTCTTGTTTTGATAGCAAGTTAAGGTGTTGTTAGGGTTTGCATAGTAGCATCATAGATACGTGGTAGATTTTCATTGGTGTGTGCCCAAACCAGCATGAGGCGCTTACAGAGAATAAGAAGATTGCTTGAAAGGTGGTGGTTTGTTCAGAGCCATTAGTTCAACTTTTGAGTTTGTTGCCCAATTATATGACAAACCCGATGGTGGCGAGGGGCGATTGACATAGCCCTCCATGTGGTCGCTTTAAACTTCAAGTGCAATCATTATCAGTTTTTCGTGCTTTTTAGGCTAGGGAGAGGATATCAGTGCTTTCAACTTGATTATTCAAGCTTATGGGAATGATTCCAATGTCTTCGTTTTGATTGTTCATGATGTTTTAACAAATGACACAGTTGGGTAGTGTCAATTTTTCGTTTGCGTTTGGTCTGTGAACCGAATGGCACACGAGTTAGTTATGTCATCGGTCTCTTTGTTAGGCTTGTCTGGATGGGTCGATTTTCAAGTCCCCAGTTTTTATATAGTCTTTGTTATCGTTCGATATGAAATGATAAATCATTAAATTTTTGCGCTAAGAAAGAAAGATAGTATAAAAACGTGTTTAACAAAAAGGGCCGTAAGTAGCAATGGAAATTGATACAGACAAACATAGAACACTCTAAACGATAATTAATAATGAAATTGTTTGTCATGTTACCATATAATTAGTAATTAGCATATAAAGAGAATTTAGTAGCATACCTAGTGGCAATTTTGTAGTGATCATCTACGTACAAGGAGATAAGTTGATGTATCCAAGTATGCAACGAAGAAAGTGAGGATGATATCAAATGCAAAGAAGGCATCAACCAACAAATCAACAGGCATAAGAAACCCTGTTGCCACCTTCCTAAATGCTACTTCAAATGGTGATGCCCATGCTGAGTATGCCACTAGCAACACCAACCATGTCTGCCACCACCTGCATTTTGCATCTAAATTATCTGAATCGTCCAACAAAGCTATGATACGTGGAACATAAACGGAAACACGAATGACATAATGTTAAGAGCTTATAATAACATCATTAATTGAATAATTTTCAATTTTACTACGTTTGGTTTGTTAGTGTTCTAAATTCTTCAACAAAACCTTTCATAACTGAGATCGCTATGTACTCAGGTAAAGTTTTCTAGTAACGTAGTTTCGCAACTAACTTACATATCGTAAAATATAAATAGCGTATATATGAAGCTCACCGATATCTACGATCGTAGGGAGCGATGACGTATTTTTTCATTTGAATGTATGCTCCATCCACCACGTCACTACCAAAAGCCGGCAAAACAGTGCTAGAAACCGAGGCCATGTTATAGGTGGAGGGTCTCCGGAAGAACGAGGACCTCATTTCCGGTGACATGTTTGAAGCTTAATTCTAGTTAATTGTTATAGGTTGGTATAAGCGTATATATCTACATATAAAAGGGATAGCTAGCTAAGCTAGCTAGGTAATGTACTTTAATTTTTTTCAACTAACTGTTGAAAACCTCATATCTCACAAAGTCAACTAATTCACTCACCGGCCTGCCCTGCCCTACATCTTTCGTTGTTAATAATTAATGTAAAAGTAACTAATTAAAAACAAAGTAAACACTCTATTTCCTACCAAAAAACAATATATGAAGTAATGTATCTATTATTAGGATATATGAAATATATAGTAATCATCTTAATGATGACTTCGACAATTATTTTGAACTGTACAAATTATTCTGGATGTGTGCTTGTCATCAAAACTTCAAGAGATGAGAGCAAGATCATTATTCATTTAATAATAACTTTCCTCATAAGACATGTAATCTGTCACATATATTCTCAAGTAAGTGTGCACAAAATACAATTGAACAAAATTAAGGATATTAATATTTGTTCAATAAGTTCATAAGGATTCAAATCTAAACGGTCTATTTGTTATATTGCTCGTATTTTGCATTCTATTTGTCCTATTTACTTAAATTGCTTTTTGTTGTACTTAAGTGTACTAAATTTGAATTTGGTGAATTTTTAGTGTTTTTGTGCTTAGTTAAGCTTATTTATGCCTGATGTGTCTGTTTGACTCAGGTCAAAGCAAACACACTGAGTGTATTGTCTTTTTATCCACGTAAGGGTTCTATTCTAAGTGTCATATTGTTCTAAGTCTTTTGTTGGTCGATCCACGTAAGCTTGGCCAACCGGTGACCTGAGTCGTACTGGACAGTCCTGAACCTGTGACCTGCGATGGTAAACACACCAAAGGAACGATGACCCAGGGTGGTGGTTCCGGGACGCCACCTCAGGCGTGAGAGTAAGATCTCAGGGATACCACGAAGGCTCTAGAGAGTTTTTCTAGAGAGAGAAAGTAGAGAGAGAAAGTGATTGTGAGTTATGAGAGAGATCCCCTTCTCTTTGTGAGAAGAGGTATTTATACTAACCTCTTTGGAGTGCAACGTGTCGCCGCGTGATTGACCGAGATTGAATGTGGACCCCACTTGGGAGGCTTGGAGCCTTGGTTGGCTAGATGGCGCATAGCGCGCCGGTCGGACGCGGCCGACCCCTCGCGCCGTCCCGTGAGCCGGGAGCGAGCGATGAGGACCTTGGAAACATCTATCACGCGGGACAGCGTCCCAAGCCCCTGGATGAGGCTCATGTGTGACCAAGGTGATCTGGAGAAATGGAAGCGTGTCCGGGACGACCCGGACGATGGTCCATCGCGAGGACTCGTAGTGGTTGCTTGTCAAGTGTTCATGTCCGGATGGCTC
The DNA here is from genome assembly GCA_036897485.1 of Pelargonium nanum. Classification (NCBI taxonomy): domain Eukaryota; kingdom Viridiplantae; phylum Streptophyta; class Magnoliopsida; order Geraniales; family Geraniaceae; genus Pelargonium; species Pelargonium nanum. The sequence goes on from JAYMTF010006509.1 coordinate 8,479, forward strand.
GGGCCATCCTTGGACGGTTGATGTGCTTGGGCGATTTGGACCGTCTCGGGACGGAGGACGAGCATGGTTGGTGCGAAGGCCACGAGGGGTGCACTGGCATGGATGGAAGCCTCGCGGATGGCTTAAGCCATCCGCGGATGAGGCTTGGAAGCTTCAGTGGGACGGGGTGGATCCGAGTGGATGGTTGGCGACGTCCACGGATGGACGCAGATGTGAGGGCGCACGGGCGCGAGGACGGGATTCAGACAGCTCGGGAAGGCCACAGAAGTAGTCCGGATGGGTGCGGACGTGTTGTGTGCATCCGTGGACGAGGCCGGATGCCACGTGGATCCGCGCGGACGTGGTCAGGATGGGAGCGAAAGAGGAGGAGCATCCACGGATGACCTTGGACGGTTCCGCGGATAAGTCTGATCGAAGGTGGACGAGCATGGACGGACCCGGATAGGCTTTGGATGGCATGGGATGTCCACCGGAAGACCTTGGACACACACGAGACGTCTTGGGAAGGAACTGGACCAGTTTGGTCTTGGGACCAGTACAGACGTCCGTACTGGTCATTGTGCCTTGGCCAGTACGGACGTGGTCCTTGGTCTCCTTGGCTTGGCGAAGTCAGAATGTGCTTGGGAGGCCTTGGATGTCGTCGGGATGAACAAGGACGGCCTTGGGAAGATCGGGAAGATCCACGCAGGCAGGAGCCATCACTTTGGGAAGAAGCCGGATGTCCACGGACAAGGTGACCCGTACGGACATCCGTACTGGTCTCCCTTCGGTGTGGTCTGTACGGATTCGGACTTGGGTCCCTCGCCTTGGGATGAGCTTGGACGTTCTTAGGAACTCTTGGGAGGACTTAAACAAGCTCGGGATGGCCAAGGATGGTTTTGCATGGGCCAAGGAAGGAGGGATGACGACTTGGATGGGGTGGAGGCGAGGTGCCAGTACGGACGTCCGTACGGGTCTTGGGTGTGTGGCTCGTACCGGCATGGCTTGGGCCTCCTTTGCCTTGGCGTGGTTTGGACTCCCTCGGGAGCTTCGGGAAGACTTGGGAAGTCTTGGGATGGCGCGGGACAAGTCTAGAAGGGCCAAGGGAGGCCATGGAGGTTCAATGGAAGCAAAACGGACCAAAGGAGCCTCATGCCTGTACGGACATCCGTACAAGTCATGGTGAGTGGCCTGTATGGACAGGTGTCCGGGTCCCGAGGCTCGATTTGCCTTGAAAGCTTTTGGAAGCTATCGGGGGTCTTTGGGAGACGCGGGATCGACTTGGATCGGCTCGGGCCGTCCAAGGAAGAGCCCGGGACGGGCTTGAATGGCTTGGGCCATCCAATGTCAAGTTACGGACGATCTTGTCTTGAGTCTTTGGGGACGAAGGTATTTGGGTTTTTTGAAAATTATTGATTTGGTGATGATTTTTTTTCTTTAAAAAACTGGAATTTGCAGTTCCTTTTTTCAAACATTCTCCAAGTTTTAGTGGGGGTTTTGCAAAATTTTGTTCATAATTGTCTACGAAAGAACTTCACTTTAGTTTGAACTTTTGATTTTAAATTGCTTCAAATAGTCAGCTAAGGATAGAGTAAGTGTTAGACTTAGTACAAAAAAGTTTTACTAGATTCTAGGTGGCCCCCTGGCTCTTGCACGCCTTAGGTTTCAAATGGTTGGCGGTCTTCCAAGGGGGTTCGCGGAGGGCCCTTGCGCCTTCCAACTCC
>JAYMTF010006510.1:0-10181 GCA_036897485.1 Pelargonium nanum
TGATGATGATGGAGACTTGATCATGGATATGAAGCCCAGCGAAGTACGGAGGCTAGACAAATTAATTAAGAACACTTACATATAAAAGGTGAAATACTAACCTGTTTTCTTGGGATATTACTCAATATTTTGAACTAAATCAAATACTTGTAAACGTTACCTATGAACTGATTACTAATTACTTGTGAATGTTTTTAATTTGGGTCTTAAGTTGAGGTATTTAGGGTGATCGTACATCTAATTTAAACTAATCCCCTCTCGGGCATCGAAGAATCACAAGGGCAACAAATATCTCCATGTAAAGTTCCGGTTGTTGTTGTGTTAAAATTTGAAGTAGAACAACCAACTACACATACGACTAATGAAGCAATTTGAACCTGAAATTCATATGTAAGTTTATATGTTCTAACTGCATAAAATAGATCCGATCAACTTTCAGATTTGTTCCTCCCAAGATGCAGTGTTTCGCTTGGCTTGGTTCTCTCAATAGCATCCCATGCTTGTCTTTCTTAGCTTGCAGACATGTGATTCCGGCTGATTCAAACTGCGATTGCCCTCTCTGTGGGACTGACTTGGAGACATGTTCTCATCTACTTCTACACTGTTCCTGGTCGGTAATGATATGGTCTGGTGTGCTTAGCTGGTGGGCAGTCCGAACAGCTCTCCCAAAGGACTGCATCTCGCTGCTATCTTCTTGGTCTTCCATCTTAATCTCAACCGGACAGCCCAGAAAATTATGGGAGGCTTTAATTCTGTCCAGTGGTGTTATGGTTTATTTGGCTCGGGCGAAATGGGTTGGTGTTTCGCGATCACTTTCCTAGCTATGAGGACACGATTCTTCGAATTCAAAGTTTCTTGCTTTCTCTAGTTTCCTGTTTCGATAGTTCTTTTGTAGTCTCGTTTCCTTTTAGCTCTTGGGTCTCCGATCCTATTTCATGTTTGGAATAGGCTCTAACCCGTTATTTGAACTTTTATTATGACCTACGAGTTGGGTTAATAAAAGGTACCCTGAAATTGAAAACCTCACATTAAAATTCTGGAGACCGGAGAGAATCAATTTCTCTTATTTGTCCAAGTAATCACTCGAAAAATCAGGAATCTTCCACAAGGAGTTTACTTGTGATCAGAGCTCATCTGTGTATTCTATTCTTCAATTTATCACTCCTTAATTTACTTTTATTACACATTATTAATTACTATATTTAAACATGAATTTAATACAATCCACTTGTCACATTTTCATTGGTTATGTGACTTTTCCAAAAAAATTAGGAGTTGTTTTTGGTCAACTGTGATTGACCAAGGACAACAACTCTTCTTTTTCTCACCACAAACGCAATTGGCGGCTAATATAAGCTATAACACGTTTGATAATTTACAAGTCAAAGTAAAGGCTATTCTGTTCTATTGTGCTGGCTCAAATTCTAGTTTTGTTTTGTCCACAGGATTTTTTTTTTTTTTTTCATAATCTCTATTATTTATCAGTAAATTTAGAGCCAGTAACAAAATTACACAACGTGTTATTATATTATTTGATATTTAAACACAATTGAAATATTGTATTGCTTTATACACCACATATTTAAATTAAGAAGTCAAAGATTTTAATTGAAATGATGGAAATTAAGAATTTGCAACAGAATTTTCAAAATCTTGAAAATGCTGCACTTGAATTTCTTACAAGCATTAATTTATTGTTATATTTACAATGAGATCATATATTAACTGAATGTTGAAATTTTCTGTATCAATTTCTGAATTTTATTTCCTTGTTTCCAATAATTTTATCTCTTGGTTTTAAAAAATAAATTTCTCTCTTAATTTTGGATCTAAACGCGTTTTATAAAAAAAAATCTCATTTCGAGTTTGTGTTTTTTTTTTGGGCAGCAAAAGGAAACATTAGGGGGAAGGTTTATTTATGGTAAAGTTTTCTATAATAGGTTTATCCAGCTAGTCTAAATTAGTTTCTCTCGCAAAATTAATTGCCCAATAGTTTTGTAATAATTTGAATCTATAAATATAAAGTGAATAGGCTCTTAATTATGTATGACAAAAAAATATTATTGTGGGTCCATATAATAAGAGTTCATAAATTTCAATAATATTAGACCAAAAAAATCTACTATATATATTAAATAAATTATCTCATTCAACTTGCATTTGCATGTAGCATTTTTTTTAGACCAACATGTAATATTTACCCGATGTGATTTGATAAAATTTCATTGATTTTGCAATATCTACCCTATAAGAACTAGTTGCAAACAAACAACTTATTATCACACTATAAATAATAATAAATAGATGAATAAACTCATTTAGGTCCTCAATATTTTGCATCTTGGCCAAAAATGGTCCATATTGTCGCTAAAAATGTTGTTGTGGTGAAAAATATAATATAATATGTACTTTCAATATATATATATATATAAAGGAAGGGGAGTCTAAGCCAATTAATTTTTGACTTAGGCTAAGCCATTAATAAGGTGGTGACACCTCATTAAAATTTTCGGATTCGGGCGGGTCGCTCCGCTCCCACCAATTCACTTGGAGGGGTATGGATTAATTTTAATGAGGTGTCATCACCTCATTGGTTTGGCTTAGCCTATAAGCCCAAAAATTTTTGGGTTAGATTCCTTTTTCTATATATATATATAATATGTAATGGCCGACATGGCAGTAATTGAATTTAAAAATAATTGTTGACAAATGATTCCGGGTAAGTTGACAAATTGACCCTAACCCGTGGGGACTTGAAAGCTAGCAAACAATTGTTTGTGTTTGAGGTTATTTTTTACTCAACTCAGGTAATATGGATTTGTACAAACTCACAAATTACACACGTAAAAATTTGAAAACGCTATGTGATGCCAACAACTTTCACTCCTTCCAGATTGAGTTTGAGTTCGGTGTTACAATAGAGAGTTTAGATATTATTTTGAGGTAAACAAAATCACATGAGCAAATTGAATTCAGATGTAAAAATTCAGTGACCCAACAGATTTCTTTATTTTTTTCTTTTTTCACTTTCACTTAAAGATGGAAATAAGATATAAAAGTCCCATTTGTTTGGTCTACAAAGACGTCCCAACGCTAATAGATCCAGCAGCCTAAACATTTGTTCACGGTCTCTGTATTTAAAGCCAGAGACGTGTCTTGTCTTCATTTTGTGTTAACAAATTCTGGGTTTCACGCATGTGTTCTTGTGATTCCTCTCAAAAATTACAAATATATTTTTCCATAACCATCCTTCACTTTTCGTAGCATCTCTTGCGTTCAAAGAAAAGTTTATTTTTTATATAAAAAAAAGCCACAAGCTGCTTGTGAGTTGTGAGCTTTGATTCTTTGTTCCAATAGTTTTCTCGTATAAAATTCTCGTCACAAACCTCAGTTTCTTCATTAAAAAAAATGAAGAATCATCAAAAAAACCAAAACGCAAATCCGCTGGTGAAGCTGTTGAGTGTTCGGCTACAGCTCCTGAATCTGGTGTCCTATTTCATGTTCTTTACGTGTTTCTTGTGCTTCGCTGTCGTTTTATTTTTGTACGGCCACTCCTTGTCCTTAAATCTCCAATTCGCCGGCCACTTCACTGTCCTATCTAATTCCAATGTCTCCGTCGACAACGTCAACAACACAGAAACATCCGCCGCCGCCGCCGGAAATGAGATGGTCGTACGGCCGAAAGAGGCGGCGCCGAGGTTGTTTGTGGAGGACGATGAGGAGCTGTTGAGGATGGCTTTGAGGACTCCGAGGAGAGAGATTGGTGATAGAGCAGCTCCAAAGCCAAAGGTTGCGTTCATGTTTTTGACGAAAGGTCCGGTGTTGTTGGGACCTTTGTGGGAAAGGTTTTTTCGTAAATATGAAGGGTTGTTTTCGATTTATGTCCACTCCGATCCTTCCTTCAACGAGTCCGAGCCGGAGTCATCTGTTTTTTACGGCCGGCGAATTCCAAGTAAGGTCAGTATTTTTTCTACTATTTCTATTTGTAATAATGTCGTGTCTATGTCATACTACTGATTATTCTACTGTGTCACACTGACGTACATTTTAGATGAGTTTTAAATCATAAATGAACTCGAAAACTCAAATAGAATTATCGTATACATGAATTTTGCTATGAAAACTCGTAAACTTGTCAGATTACTGCGTGTTTATTAGTACTGGTCTGTATAACACATGATCAACTTTCAATAAATAAGACACATGCATAAAGATTATAACAGTAAACTAATAAATGTATAAAAGAACTAGATTGTCATATCCGCTCTACCTATTTTTACCATTTATGTTATTTGTTGTTTCTTTTTCTTCTTTTTTTCAATTTGTTCAATGAATATATTCTACATTTTTCTTATAAAATAAATAGAGGTATAGTTTGTTATTTACAATTATAATCTATAAATTAATTCTCAATTCTAGCAAAACTTGAAATAATGTTTGGTGTGATTACGTAATTTTGCCTGTATGCCTAATTTATCCAATGATTCACGTAATTTATAGACTGAGAATTTAATTGCAGTTATTATATGGAGTTTGGCCACGATTTGTGTAATCCAATTAACATTGCAAATCTGAAATTGCAAATCAAAGTGGTCGGAATATTCAGTTTCACAAGTGATTACTATTAAATACTATATGAATATTATTCATGAATAATTGAACTTTGTAGTGAGCTTTAAATTGTACTTATTACCCTTTTAACTCTATATATTAAACATTCTATACAAATAATCAAAAAGTGTAGTCTTAGCTATTAGAGGTGGCAATTTGATTTCAAAATCAATAGATTCTTGAGTTGCATAGACTAATAAATTCTTGAACTAACATTATAGCTAATTCTTTTTCCTTGCTTGTGTGTTTTAGGAAGTCGGATGGGGAAAAGTTAGCATGATCGAAGCTGAAAGACGTTTATTAGCTAACGCATTGCTCGATTCGTCAAATGAGCGCTTTGTTTTGCTTTCTGAATCGTGCATTCCGTTATTCAATTTTTCGACTGTTTACTCTTACCTCATGAACTCCAACACGACTTTTGTTGAGTCGTACGACCAATTGGGAGGTGTCGGTCGCGGTAGATATTCCAATAAAATGAGTCCACAAATAACTCTAGATAAATGGAGGAAAGGGTCTCAGTGGTTCCAAATCGATCGAGACCTCGCCATGGAAGTGGTGAGGGACCAAAAATATTTTCCGATCTTTCTAAAGTACTGCCACGGACAATGTTACTCAGACGAGCACTACTTGCCAACGTTCCTGAACATAAACACAAAGTTTGGGAAGAGAAATTTGAACCGAACGTTGACATGGGTCGACTGGTCGAGACAAGGCCCACATCCCTCGAGCTTTATGAGGCAACACGTCACACCCGAGTTCTTGGAGAGGTTAAGGAGTGGGATCACTTGCAAGTACAATGGAGAGGCCACCAACGTTTGTCACTTGTTTGCGAGGAAGTTCACAACTCATTCTTTGGATAGGTTGTTGAGATTTGCACCAAAAATTATGCAATTTGATGCATAGATTGGTGAATTGTATAGGGAAATTGGGTACTTGCTCTTATATCTTGGTTTTGTCATCAATTTTATCTCTTAATTTTTTAATTAATTTGTTATTAATAATAAGTATCATCTTTTATTTACTCATGTGTTTTTAACTTTTGTTAACATAATTTCAAAACAAAAAAAAAACTTTTGTTAACATAAAGTTAATTTAGAATTGTATATGCAAAACAGATTCAATACTCAAAGGCCCAATGGAGCATAAAGCTAGAAATGATGTGAACACTAAATAGTTATTGATAATTCAGTTATAAATAGTGAGGTTCTATTATGGGCCATATTGATTATATTGCAGACTTTTGGGCCTCCTCATGCGAGCCACGGCCCACGAACATATTTAATAATTACTGGTATATATAGTTTGAGAGGCCCGTTCAACTATTTTCAATATTTTCTTTCAGTTTTTAAAATAAAATAATTATAATTTTTCAATTTGTTTTGAAAGGAAAAGCATTTATTCAAATCAAATCAATTTTGAAATACAATTAAAATGTCAAAGAATTTGAGTCCTTGATCGTAACAAGAACGACTAGATTGGCAAGTCGTTTAACGAAGACAAAGTCCACTGCTATAAAATCGAATTGAGTGAATATTATGTTAATTAGTATAGGGGAGGGTTCACAGAAAAACAGGCAAAAGCAACGCATACAGAATATAGCTAGCACATGGCCATGGATAACATCGTAACCGTGGTTAGGCCATAATTGTGGGTCTGATTTTGGCGACACATATTTGGCTCGCAGTTATCTCGATTTCGCTTATAATCATGTTAAATGTATTTAGAATTTTATTTTAGATAAAATAACATTGAAAATTCAAAATACCTTCCACATATACAATGGATAATTGCGCATTGTATAGTGTATACCAAAACTTTAAGCAAAGGATTTGTGGAGAAAGTGAAGCTTATAGTATTACATTATTTTTAGGATCAAATTAATGTCTTAAATGAAAGGTAGTTGGTAGTTAGTTAGTAAATCAGTTGGGCGACCCAATTTTTGGTGGATCTTCTTTTCTTGTGGAACCTAGTAAAGTAGGTATTGGACCGACCAAATCTATGTATATTTCTATATATATTCGGATAATGCTATGATATGGTAGTTAATACTTAATACTATATTACTAAAATACAAAATTGTTTGGCTCAAAACGCGTATTAAAGGTCAAATCACTCACTTTATTTGTTTTTCCATTAAATGACATAGCCTTATATTACCGATTTAGAGATGAATTTGAGGTCCTTTTATAAAATAATATGAAATATAACTGCCGACACATTGACATTGACAATAAGGAACACAAAAAGAAGACACATTAGCTATTTTTGTTTGACATGAGCTACAATTAGTTTATCGGAACACATTTAGGGGAGATTTAATTATTTATGTAATCGTGTTGTGTTATAGTTTAAAGATGCGTTGCATGAGACAATACAAGCACAATAAATTTAATAATCATGTCTAAATAATAAACATTAACGTGACATATTTATTAATTATATTGATATTTTATGTTCAACTCAACTTTACTTATAAGAAATGAATTGAATGTCATTCGATGTAACTTTTAGATTGTATTGGCTCACTTGACTGCATATAAAATTATCATCTTTATAAAAACTTGTTATGTATTTTTTTAAAAGACCATTTTAATGGTCTCTCTCTTCCCATGCTTGCTGAGGTAAACACATTGTGTGTGTTTCACTTTAAATTGAACACTAGAGTACTTTTAGTTAATCCATATAAAATTGGACAATTGTGCCTTTTGTTGCTTTCATTAATCGAAGTAACGAGAACAACAATGACTTGATATTGACCCACTATTTAGCTTACTCATCTTCACTTTAATCCATTTTTAGAGTTTTAGTCAAATCTTACTTCTCATTTATTCAAATATAATTAATTACCTCAGATGAGCACTTTAATATCAATTTAACCATCACACCTTTGGATTAGCATTCAAATTCAAAATGTATTAAATAATAAGTTACTTCTATTGTATACAAATGTTACAAACAAAAAGACAATTGAACAATGTTTTTAGGTTGTAGTGGAGAATATTGTCCCTATTTCTAAAGTTTTATTTTTTTCAATTTTTATTATGTCCTCTAAAAATAAAATTCTTGAATTTGTGATCTCTACTATTGTAGTAGATTTATGTACAAATTTTATATGTAGCGATACATTATGACTATTAGATTGTAATAAATTAATGATTCGAGATCGACTGTTACACCGCCAGCCACTAAAGAAAATACATGCTACCTAATTTTGCATGAACAACATGGAACAAGAATCAACTTAAAAACGACAAACACTTCATTAATCAAAACAAACATCCAAAATAAATATTACAAATAAATCATTATTTTCCACAATTCCCAAATGGATCAAAAGAGAAGTTTGATATCAGAAATGCCTCCATTATCTTCAATCCAAGGCAAGTCCAATCTCAATGTAGCATCATCACCATCATAACCAAAACCAGCCTCAACACCATCCAAGCAACACTTGTTGGGAGCTACATTTGAGTAAGCCAAGAAACACCCTCCACCTTTGACCTTAATCTCCACACAAACATTCTTGTCGTCGCCAACCACATCGTACTTCAATTCTCGTACAGTTCCTCCGGAGTTGAACATGTTCGCGAGTCCGATCGGTGCGAACTTAACCTCAGCATTGCCATTTTTGAGCTTCTTGATGGGCACAAAGCTGAAAATCTCAAATGTGGATGGCTCAAGAGTTATGGAGAGCTCAGTTTTGGGTGTCACCAACAACATGTTATTGGCTTGGTTCATGTGAACTGCATATTCTTCGGCTTCTTTCTCTAGGGTTTGGTCCCATTCGATGTCGTGGACACGGATCTGACCGTTCATTGGTTTATAGCATTCGGAATAGCCCTTGATTCTTCTCTCCTTTGGGTCCCACCCAGCTCCTTGGCAGTTGAATGCCCCAACTACTCCTCCAAACTGAAAAATAATAATAATAATAATAAATAAATAAATAACTTAAATAAATTGATCGTTTTCTGAAACCTAGTTTCTAAGTAAAATATGACATGTAATATTGTTTACACGCTAAGAGAGAAACAGTGATCAATTAAGAGAGAAACAGAGTCCGTAACTGGTTAATAAATATTTTAATTAAATTTTTTATATTATTAAGTATTAATTTAGGACCGATCCGTAGCAAATCCGTAGTTGATTAGTGTGTCTCTTGCAAAACTAGTTATTTATACACTTACTTTGTTGAAGTTCCAAATTTTGAGGATGGTGTTGTTGTCGAACAAAGGGTTGGTGAAGAGACAGTCTCTTGTGGGAAGAGCAAATTGGTGGCACTTGGGAATGGTTCCGTCTGGGAACACAAGTTTCTTAATAAGATCGAAGTCGTGACCACCAACGTTGTCGCTGACGTAGACAGGTCCGCCGCAAATGGCCCTGGAACCAGCGTGAAACTTTGCGCAGATGTGGTCGGATTGGAACATGTCCCAATCGGGGTGGATCATCTGACCCATCCACAGGCTGTTGTAGGCACAGTGGATCATGTGCACTCCTTGGAGCCAATACACTCCCATTGGGTCTCCATTTGGATCTTGGAACCAAAAATCATCACCTACACAACCATCATTAAAATTTAATGTCTTTGTCTTTCATTGTTGCGAGAAGAAAAATATATAGAGTTATCCAAAATGAAAAATGTATATCCGAAGTTTTCTTACCAACTCTTCCCATAGAGATCTGCCTAGTGCCAAGAAAGAAAAAATCATTGCATTGTTGCATGCTAGAGATGAGCCCACTTCCATTGAAATTCTTCACCAAAGACTCATTGAGCCCCTTGTAGTAAGCCTTAGCAAGCTCCACTCTACCTCCATAGTCTTCGCAAATATACTCAAGAGTCTGCGCCAAGACACCCTCGGAAGTTAGCATCTGAAACGATATTTTAACTTAAAACTTATTGTTAGACGAGTAATGACTGCTTACATGAATGACATCGACTTTCACGCCTGTGATACCAGCTTGAGCTAGATAAGAGTGCATGGAGTCGTAGAATTCACGAGTCTTGTTAGGACAAACCAACCCGATCCCACCTTCACAAATCTTGATCACGGCCAAATCATCCATAGTCCCGTCAAGTCCCGGAGACACTTTACAAGGAACCACCTTCGCATCCAAATCATTCATATGACTCGATCCTGGCCTCACGCCACCCCAAGCACCACACAACGCGTGCCACACGTAAATATCATCCAGCCCTCTACACTTTTTCCTCAAATCTTCCGTAAAAGCCCTAAGCCCACCAATTTCTTCACATTCCAAGCCACCATTTCTAACATTTTGATCATTTTCGTCCCCAAACATCGAATCCAACTCTCTTTTCAAGCTCTCGATCTTCAACTTCAAGCTCACGATCGAATCAAAATTGTAATTTCCCGACCGTACAGCTCCTTCCAGCTCCTTCTCAGCGTGCTCAATCTCAATGGCCTTAGAGATGAGCTTCTTGGGTCTTTGAGCATCAAAGAAACGATCTTTACGATGATCAAGAATCGACCCGGATTTGTATTTTCGAAATTTGTCACATTCCTGAAACTTGTAGAGCCTAGCAGTCATTTGAGTCCCGCCGATAACAAGAT
>JAYMTF010006511.1:0-10178 GCA_036897485.1 Pelargonium nanum
CAGGGGCAGCTGTGATGGGCTGCAGCTCATGCCAGCCTTCCAGATATGTAATATATACTAATGAGATTCGATAATAACTTGAAACATTTCTTGGTCAAGTGGTAGGACTGTAGGAGTGCCCTCCCTAAACTCCCATGTGTCAGGTTTGATCCTAGATATTTTAAAAAAAAATTCATTTTTGCAATTACCTAGAGCAGCCCATTTTGTTAGCAAAAAGTCCAAATTTTTCATATAAATAACTTAAGAACAGTCTCTCTTTGTTTCTTAACACTTCATTTGATTAATTTTTGTGCCCCTCTTAAGGTGGATCCTAGCTCTGCCATTGATTCACCACATTATATTTCAGTGCCAAGAGAGTATTGATCTACTATCAACATGTTGGAAAAAGGTTTATCAAAACTATATTCTCAAATACACGAAGAGATCTTAAGGTTAATACTTGAGATCCTTAACAACACTGTGTATGGACAATTTGTTATAAAACATTATATTTGTTTTCATTGACTCTTATTTTAGCCATAAAGATTTTTTTTTGATACAGACAGGTGCCGAAATCCTATCTTGCAACAGCCTAAAGACGTATATATACAAGGAGTGGTCTCTTACACTACCACCACCAAGGATGTGTTGAGTGGGAATCGATCCTGAGACCTCATCCCACTCACACAGCTAGAATAACCAACTGCGCCACCCTTAGTAGTTATTTTAGCCATAAAGATTCAAAACTAATTATGTAGGTAGTGCTGGCTACGTTGCATCATTCCCTTGTTGGCTACCTTTACCTACCCACTAAATCAATGATATATTTACAAAACGTGATTCAAACTAAGAGTATAAAATATGGCTAAAATTCATGTATTAATATTAAGAAAAGAGTTTTAGAAGAGACAAATGGAAAACATTCTACATGATATTCACTTACACAATTTTATATGAATATATTTTGTTTCAATTTCTTTTATATGAATATAATGGTGGCGAGTCGACAAACTTTAACTTAGGTAAGTTTGATATTCAAAACGATGCAATTTTAAATAAGTGATTGTGAATAATATCAAAAATACGTAATTTTATTTTACTTTAATTTCATATAAAAATGAAAGGTAAATAATACATTGTTTTGATTTTTTTTTCAATTACTGTTTTAGATGTTAGACTTACATAAAATTAGGTAAGTCTAGTCACCTCCATTTTGTTCGTTACATATACATTTATGGTTAATTTTATAAAATAAATTGTATACTTCAAATATCTAAATTTTTCTTGCCGAATTTTGGGTTCCTAATTATATTGTTGTGTACAAAATACAAGCATGTTGTGTTTGAGTGTTGACATTCTCTTACAGATCAAGACTCAAACAAAACCAAGCAAGGGTTGGTGTGTGTTTGGTGTGAAGTTTGTCCAATTCCCAATAATTATTTTAATCAACACACATTTTAGTTTATTTTAAGAGAAACACCTACTCTCTTTTTTTTTGTCATGGCTGAAAATAATTAAATAAAAATATGCATGAAAAAATTAGGGGTTGTATTAGAATTGGATGAAGTTAAATTTGGCCAACTAATGGAGGAAGAAGGAATTGTAAATTGTAATTTGTCAATATCAATGGGGTTGGTAAGGTTTAAATTACTAAAATACCCTCAACAACCATGAAAGTCACCAACCTCATCAATCATGGGATTATTCTTCTTTTTTCCTCACCCACCAACTCCATCATTTATCCATCACAATCAACATTTGTTAATTTCCCTTTTACTTTAAATGGTATGGTTGGTCTATCAATGAGCGTGTATTTGATGTAACAAAACTAGTGTAACTTTAATTAGACACTATGCCGTTAATTACATAGTTAGCTAGTAGGTAGTAAATTAATACATTTTTGTTTACATTTTAACTGATGTGAGACTAATAAACTATTCCTACACAAATTATTTGCTATTTGCTCATTTTTCCTGATTGATTCAAACCTATTCATTTTCTTAATTCAAATTATTCAAGTGTAATTGATGAATTAACAGATTTGTCAATCAGACACTTTTATACTTTTTCATTATTTTATTTATAGACAAATCTTATATAACTAACTTAATGATAAATTGTCTTAAAAAAAATTTATTGAGAAAAATACTATTTTGAGAAGGAGGGAATAATATTTTTCTTGGAAGTATTTGTTGTTATATACATAAGTAATGAATCATTTTGGTGGATCAGGGAAGTGGGCAAGGACGCGCGTGGACCACTGCCGGCACCTCACCGGCGCATGGGAGTACACGTGTTCCATTGGTGTGTTTCGCGCATTTTAGGTGTGTGTGAGCTTTATTCTCCTGTCTTTTTCGTACTTTTGAGCATTTTAAACTTTTCGGAACCGTTTGTGGTCCGAATTGACTTCCTTTTTGAGCATTTTTTACATTAAAATTAATCAGTCGTTGTGGAGAATATATAAGGCTATTTTATGAGGCCAAATTTTATTTTCTTTCATCTCAATTTTTTGGCTATGAGCTCGAGCCTTGATAATTATTATTTTCTTCGTTGCGGAGTCAGTCAATCTTTAATTACACGTGTCGACTTACCATATAAATATTTTAAAGATGATTTTTCATGCCAAAATACTTTCCATTTCGTACTCTTTATTTGGTCACATTTAGTTGGACATCAACAAAGTTTATGCTTGTCCAGTTTCTTTTAGTATAATAATAAACAAATTGACATTTCTTATCGAGCTACACAGATAAAATCACAACAAAAACATAGTTATTTTCTTTCAATGTCTTTCGTGGTCAGGAACTTTTGATAGCTTGAAAATGAGTACAATTATAATCTACAAGCTAACGAATATCCATAACTTTTACTGATCATGCTCAGTAAGTCGTTAACAACTCCAACCTCACCAATTAAAATTCATGAGAAAGAGACCTATTAAAGCAGCTTCAACGATCTTAACAATCAGTCTAAGTCCAAATCCAGTCAAATGTGGAGCTGTCAAGCCACTAAATCAACATAAACCTTTAAATTCAGTCTCAATTTTTGCTTCACGGTTTTGCAATTGAATCAATCACAAAAAAAAACAACCAACAATCCAACATTAGAGCAGTTGATCCTCAATTTACTCTCAAAACTATAAAAAAAATTGGGACAATTAGATGACAATCTAATGCTATCCTCATCACCCATTTCATCTTTTGTAGCTTTTGCCCACAGCACAACATAAAACCCTACTGATATAATTACTACTCCCAAAATACTGCAACATTAGCAAAAGATTGAAACAAGAGCAATGCAGATCAGGCTCTGTTCTCTTCAATATTTGAGAGCCAAATAAACCAATTTCAGTGAGAGGAGAGATAGAGTTAATAACTGAATACCTCCCAAGGTGTAGAGCATCACCAAGGAACATGACACCCATAACAGCTGCAATGCCAATTGACAGTGGCTTGAAACTTGCCAAATAAACTGGCCCTTTCAAGAGCAGACTCCATGAGTGAACCACATTACCAAAACATGATCTAAAAAATCCATGAACACACAAATATGTATAGTTCCACAATTAAATATGTTGAAGTGGGTGATAATATCCCACATCGGATAAATATGAGTTGAAGAGGCTACATATAATGATGCAAGTGAAACCCTACTAATAAGGCTGACATTTTACAATGGGAAGCTCAAGTCATTGTATCTAGCCCATTTATGAAATTTAACATGGTATCAGAGCTGGTTTCCGGCCCGCTTGCAGATGGTCATGCCTGTAGCGGTCCACGTGTGGAAGAGAAATGCTCACCGATAAACGAAAAAAATGTGAGACTCGCGCGTGAGAGGGAGTGTTATTATGGGAAGCCCAAGTCATTGTATGTAGTTCATTTATGAAATTTAACATTATATATGTATGTCATCAAATCTTTTTTGTCAATAAACACGGACCAACCAATCGAATATTGAGATTGATGGAATCGATCGAACACTGCTTGAAACCGGATCTTATGCACTTGAAAACATTTCTTCTGCTCAGAAACGAAATGCTCAAAATGTTCCTGGAAATTCTTGCTCCCCTTGGACCATTTGGTATATATAGAAGTTTCTTACAACATATACACAACAAGAAAGATCAAAATTCACTTTACATTCTCAACAACAAGAAAAACTGAATATCCATAACTTTTACTGTTTCATTAGCGTGTCTATATTATAGTTACTCTCTAGAGATGTGTCAATCGGTGTGAAGTTGCCCTTTGAATGTCTATATAGTTACTGTCTAGAGATGTGTCAATCGGTGTGAAGTTGCCCTTTGAATTTTCTCTAAACTTGTCACTGAATGGCACTACAATGTGCGGATTATATGGTAAGAGCTCCTGCAAAATCACACAACATCCACAACATCGCACTTAAATTGTGATCAAACTCCTATCCCTAATACTCAAATGATCACAGTGCAATATTTTCCTACACTCTAGCAATATTTTCTTTGGGGATCTAGTCAACTAGATCCGGAGAAAACATGTATCCTAAGTTGTCCAAATGGACCACGAGTTTCTCAATTCAACTGCAGTCTCATAATCCTAAAATAAGGTTGATTTTATAATTCCAACTACATCCATTCCTATCTGTTCAATAAGACTCAAATATAATTGCAGTATTGTTCATTTACCAACCAACCAAATGGCAATTCATGCCACAAAATGATTACCAAAAATGTACACAAACAATATGGTAGATGTAGGATATTTACCATGTTTTTATACTAGGTCTATTAATTACGCAAGTAGCAGCTTCAGCATAATATAACTTAACAAATGAAAACCAGAATTTCATGACAGCATAGCCAAGAAATAATATACCTTTGTGGAAGGGCACTTTCCTCAAACAAGGCCTTTCCCGACCTCTTTTCAAATGGTGTTGCATGCCAACTCTCTTTCTGATCCTACACGCAAAAGCAACATTCATTATATGTACACTTCGCAACCAGAAAGAAAGAAAAAACTGAAGATAACTGCCACAAACACTTACCAAATTCACGAGGAATGTTGAAAAGACAAATAATAAGCAAAATGTAGCGAGAGGAAGAAAACGATAGAGCACCTCAGTCATTTTATTCTGCATCTTCATAAAATTCATGAGAAAGGGACCTATCAAAGTAACTTCAATGATCCTAAGAAATAGTCTAAGCCAAAATTCAGTCAAATGTGGAGCTGCCAAGCCACTAAATCGAGACAAACCCTCAAATTCAGTCCCGGTTCTTGCTTGGCAGTTTTGAAATTTAATCAATCACAAAGAAAACAACCAATTACAATCCAACATTAAAGCAGTTGATCCTCAATCAACTCTCAAATCTAAGAAAAATATCTAAACAACATGTGATTAATACAAGTAAACGATGACCTCGAATGACTTCATGCTTGTATTTGATGGAGGACAAGTCCAATTACGCTGCCGACACCATGATCCGCTTTTTCACCATCTCTAGTAGCAGGAAATTGATTTGCAAAAAAGAATCAAACTCATATTATGCAGATTCAGGAACGTAAGTGCTTGATCAACAAATGGAGACAAAAATCACAAACATTCTCAGATGAAGAGATTGAAGAGTGTAGTTGCTGCTGAGATCAAGATAGTCGGGGAAATTTACAGAAAAAAAGATTAAAATCTTCAAAAATGCAAGTGCTTCATAAAAAATGGTGTTAAAATTCACGTATCTGCTCAAATGAAGGAATTGAAGAGTTTATTCGCTGACGAGACTAAGAGTCGAAAAAAAGGTTATCAAAATTTGTACCAAATCATTGATTGAGAGATCGATAGAGAACATTGTGAGCTTATAGTTTGGGTGAGGAGGAGAGATGAAGCTTAGAATATACACAGTTGATGTTGAACTAAGCAAATATCATCTCCCTGCACTACTATCGAAGGGCATAACCAAATGTTCAATGCCATAGAAACAAATTTACACTGAACCAGTTGACAAATGATACCCTAAAACTTTGAAAGTACCATGAGCATAGGTTGTCATATAAGAATCCAGGATAAGAAAGTATTACATCCATGTTAAATATTAAAGGTTTAACACCAATACAAAGTAAATTACGGGATTTTAAAGATAACTGAGGCTTAATGGTATCCAACAAAATGCTACCCGAATACAGAACGGAAAAAAAAATCATAAATGGATAAACATGCCTTTTGTCATACTAGACATTAATAATGTTATTTGAACGAACAAAAGACGAGGTTGTAGCAACAAGAACCGCAAGGCCATCATGAGGGTGTTTGAGAGACTTGCAACACTAATACCAATTGATTTAATAAAGAGAAAAGTTTGCAAAAACAAAAAATAAACATGACAGTTTTTTTCATATAGGTTGTGGCTCAGTTGACAACCCAAGTTGAGTTTGTGAGTAAGAGGGAGAGCTTTTTGGATACACTAAACACACCCATAGAGAGGGGCAAAAAGTTTTAAATGAACCTAAGCACCAAGCAGGAAATGTCTCATCTGTGGGTTCAATTCCCACAGAACATACTCATGGTGAGAGCAAAATTCTTTAACCGTGACTCAGGCTCAAGCAAGAATAGTCTCTATGAGGTTTACCGAAAACAAAATATTAAAAATAGACATGCAATTCCTAATAAGAGGACCTAGATTATGTTTAATAATAACAAACATTTAATTTATAACATCCACATAACACCAGAAACATCAATGTCAAGTTTTGTGTGTGTATTTTTTCACTGATTATTCAAATACATCATGCATCTTAAGAAGTTTGGGAGATAGTGAAGACTTATGATTTCAATAAAGCAAATCAATTTTTACAATAGGCTATATGAAGGTCTGAACAAAGTTAAAAGTTAACCCACAATTGAGTATCATAAGTCATAACTTAAATGTTTTGATACGTTTGAGATTGATGTGATATGCATTCAACCATTAGTCGTTAAACATGCTTCTACCACATTAAAACTTGTAAAATGTTCTGCTATACCACTTACTTCAGTTCAACTAAATTATATTGTTTCACATTTTCACACAAATTATACTATTAGTGTGATACATTCAAACATTAGTCCTTGAACATGCTTCTACCATCACTTGATGTTCACTAAAGGGCATAGTATTCAAAATTTTGTATAGTGATAGATGTTATTCTATTATGAATCAAACAAATGTGTTTCTGTTATAGATGTTATTCTATTATGAATCAAACAAATGTGTTTCTCTTATAGATGTTATTCTATTATGAATCAAACAAATGTTCATACCATCACTCGATGTTCTGATCCGGCACAGAAGTCTCTAAATCTGTGGGAGAAGTCATGAATTTCAATGAAACAGATACTACACCATCCTTAGATGTTCTGGTATGGGATATATTTTTGTCTGTTACGACGCAATAACTATCATTGATGAGGAATGGGAAAGGAATTAGGTCGGTTGAAAGTTCTTTTCCGTTGCAGGAAAGATTATATACTATAAATAGAATTCCATAAGGCTGCTGGTGCAATAACGAATTTCCGGTCGAGATGAATAGGAGATCCAATACATACACTTTCAGGATCAAAAGACGTCCTCTCAAACACCATCAATATGGGATTTTGAGGATCGTTCAACTGGCGGGTACGTGTAAGGTCTTGGGCCGCTGCAATTGAGCCAGAGAGTTCGATGTTGGGCCACTTGCGTTTTCCAATGATATTGCTTTGCCCACCGAGTTCTTGGCCGGAGCTGGAGCTTTGTCCCTCATGTTTGTTGCCCGTGCTGGAGCTTTTTCCAGCGTGTTCGTGATCGGCGCTAGAGCGTCCTTCACCCTCTCCTCCATCCCCCTCTTCTCCTCCTTCACCCTCTCCTCCTTCCTCTAAGGAGTCAATTTTGTTGATGGTAAACCGAACCTCAACAGGAACAGAGGCTTCTATGTAGGCGTGGCCCACATAGAAAAGAAATCCCGACCGCCCCTCCAACTCGAAAACAAACCTTTTGTTGTATTGATAAAACTCATTGCATTCAAACACATCATCAACAATCAGAATATCTTCATCTTCTGTCTTTGGGATGAGAATATCTCCCAAATCCGGTATAGGTACGAGAGTATCTCTCGCGGGCTTCTCTTCCGACGGGATGATAATATCCGGTGTGATTGATATGAGTTTCTCAGGAATGGCCGACTTAGGGCTCAAATCTTCTTCTGGCTTCTGGCTGCAAGTGCTCTGACCTTCTCCATCATTGTCATCACTATCACTGAAGGGTTGTTTTGTCTGATACAACTTCATACGAATGAAGATTGAGAAGCCAAACTGGAGAGGAGGATAAAAATGGTCGTCGGAGAGGGTGAGGTATTGGAATTCGGTATCGGAGAAATCTACGGATTGAGGGTCATCCCGAGAGCGTTTAAAAAGAGTAAAATACGGACCTTCTGCATAATTGGAAAATGATATTTCTCCATGGATGAAGCATGAACTGTCCTGCTGATGAAGATGATCAACTTTCACGTACTCCACGCTCGCCAAAACAGCACTTAACTCCACAAGTCTTCTTTCGCCTTCCGGTATCGACTGTGTCACCGACAGTGCCACAGAATTCAGATCATATGTCCTTCTATTTCCACAATAATAGACGGCCATTGATTCTCGTATAGACCAAACCAGAGATTCATGTGTTGCCTCTAGAAATTATCTGAGGGCCATTTATTCTTGGAATTGGATTTCTGGGCTTGATTTGTATAGACAACTAGAGATTGTGTTGCGTGAAGTGCTTGGACATTTGGGGGCTAATTGAATCATGGGAACAAAAACTTGTAGAGTATAAAAAAATAAATATTATTTTTTTATAAAAAAAAGTGTCGTTTTGGCTCATAAGCATCACTTTATAAGCATTTTTCAATTTTACCAGACATGTAACAAAAAGAGCCGTTTTAATACTTATAAGCCTGTTTGACTAGTTTATAAGCTTAAACAAATACCCTTTAAAATTCACTGTCTTGTATGAAGTATGAACCACACAAGCGTTGTTCCCTTGTGTTGTTTAGGCCATAGGTTCAAAACTCATCTACTCACGTGAAAGTCAATTCAAAATATTATAAGCGTGAAAGCTCGTTAATAAGACTTTTACGACAACATGCATTTCACCGTTCTTTTGAATCCGGATCAACTTAGCGCATCATGTATGAAGATAAAAAAATAATCATTTAATGATTGTAATGAAAATTTATATTATTAGGCTTTTTTAATTAAAGGACGCACTAGTTTCACTACAATCAATAGAAAATCGCATATTCGATTACGAACAAACCTTACATAGAACCAACTATCTTGGTAACTTGATTCACATATCTCAAATGTTCATACAAGCTTCCAATTGTCATATAGTTGGTTGAAATACTGACTGCAATAGTGGAACAAGCAGACTCGCTCTTGCTCTCTTCAAAGCCATCTGACGCGCAACAGTACTTCCAAGCAAAACACACATACTCATAATAAAAAAATAACTTCCAACAATGGAAGACAAACTTTCAATAGTGAAACACAAATAATACTCAAAATTAACCAAACTACTAAAATACGATTCAATACAGAAAAACATGAAAAAATTGCATCTACCCGTAGTAACCATATTTTCACAACTAGCCTATAGTGAAGATGGAGATGATGACACAACGCTTGCGAGCGAATCGAATACGAGGTGCCAGTAATGATGATGAATCAAACGAAAGAACAATTTAATCAAGTTGGAGTTATAGGCATTTTAATATCAAAACAATTAGGTTACGTTTGGTACACAGTAACGGAATTGAATGGAATAAGCATTCCAGCCTGAATGCTTTTCTAGGCAGAATGATGATTCCATGTCATGTGTTTGGTATAAAACTAGAATAAAATTTTATTTTAGGCTGAATTTTATTTTTGATGCAGACCGAAAATCTTATTACTATAATTTTTTGCATATACTAAAGTAAAAATGTGATACATCATTTTTTTATATATAATTTCAACTTGAATATCGTATATTATTATCAAACAACAACAATAATAACTCCTTAATTAAACATAATTTAATAATGTTACATTTTAAAACGCATATTTATGTATTTATTATTTAAAAAATATTAATACTTGATTTGCATATGTGAATGTCGTAATGTTATTGTAACTTAATAAATTGTTTTGTCGATTAATTTTTTGATGTTAACTTGTTTAAAAATTAA
>JAYMTF010006512.1:0-10177 GCA_036897485.1 Pelargonium nanum
CATCCAAGCTTATAAAATTGGCTCTTTGAGCCGTAAATCCAAGAGTAATAGCGAGATTTTAAACCAAATGATAACTCAAGCGAGAATTGAGCAAATGGTGCAATGTGTGTGCTAAAGAGTGAGTAAAACATGTGATAGATGATGTAAATAGGACAAAAGAGACATGATAAATGTGATATAAACTCACACTATCAACTTCGAAGACTTCAATTTTACTAAAAGTGTGGTTATAATTTTTACCTTTAGTGGATGCCTCTATTTATTGAGGCTCAACTTACCTGATGAGGTGGCAATGTGTGATTGATTGTTAAATTGGTGGGACCCATATGAAGACTTGACCTTTTTTTCCTTCTAACTCTTGCTTCTCCATCCTCCGAGAGCCTTCCAAGCTCTATGGGCAGTGATGATCCAGTCTCTATTTTTTATTTGACTTGTGCCTTGATTTTGATTTTTTTCCTTGGTTTTGATTCGTATATTTGAGATCAAACCCCTTGCACGGATTGCTTCCTTGAGAAGAGAGAGCGTTTTTTTTAGGGAAGAGCGAGTGCTTCCCAGACTTCACATCGAGGTATTCGCGGAAGCTTAAATTTCTAAAATTAATTGATATATATATAGTGATAGGGAGGTCTTGAACAAGGACCTCTTGGTTGCAATATGCTCATTCTTACCACTTAAGTTGAAGCTTTCTTATGTCAACTAGTGCCTTCACCGCTTTTTATGTAAGTTTGACCCGTTCGTCTGATCCGAACATGTCCAAAGTTGACCCATCCCTTGGTCTTTTTTACTTGTGATTTTTTTTTTGTGTAACATCAATATTATTTACTAGTTTGTACATGTATTAAAAAAATT
This sequence comes from Pelargonium nanum, assembly GCA_036897485.1. Taxonomy (NCBI): domain Eukaryota; kingdom Viridiplantae; phylum Streptophyta; class Magnoliopsida; order Geraniales; family Geraniaceae; genus Pelargonium; species Pelargonium nanum. The sequence continues at coordinate 850 of JAYMTF010006512.1, forward strand.
TACTGTAGTGTTACTCGTAGTAGTTATTTTTTTAAAATAAAGGGGAAATTACACGTACCTACCATGTACTTGACACCTTTTGTACTTGGATACCCTAAACTATTTTGCGTTACTTGTGGCTACCTTGAACTTTCCAGAGTTCAATTTTTAGAGCAATCTAGAAAGCAAAACTCAACCCAAATCCAAATCCTAGAAAAAATCCTTACTCACAAGCTTAATTTCAATCAAACAAGAACCCAAACCCGGCAATTTTCAGTAGCAAAATCCTAAATAACAAGCCTAAAAATTGATTCTGGAAAGTTCAAGGTAGGTAAATGTAACGAGAGGGTATCCAGGTGCAAAAGGTGTCAAGTACAAGATAGGTACGTGTAATTTCCCCTAAAATAGATGATAATGATTTAATATTCTTTTTCTTTGAATCAATATGAAATTTATTTTATGATATAAATGGATGTTGACAAACCAATACTCGACATAGACAACTAGATATAGTAGTAACAATTTAAAAAAGGTAAAAAAAATCCAATTTGCTACATGAACTTTCGTGTTTTGATCTAATTTGATCCATGAACTTTCAAATATTAACCTAAAATGGTTCTTGCCCTTAGAGTTTAATTATATCAAAAGTTCAGAGACGATCTTGAGTTTAAAAAAAAAAAATTGGGGACCAAATCAGATTGAAACAGAAAAGTTCAGGACCAAATTGTTATTTTTTTACCTTTAAAAAATTATTTGAAGCAACTTGAATATAATGTAATATTTTTATCCTACATTTTGTGTTTAATGCATTTTTACGATTTTTATGCTCACATTAATGGTTGAGGCGACTGCGTGTTTGGAAGGCGAGATGTTATCATACAATCGGATGCTAAGGTATTGATTGATGCAATCCAGATCGGGGGAGGGTGACACCAGCGCATACTGTCCAATTATCTCAGATATTGGTAGTTTGGCTGTCAAGTTCGATAGGATATGTTTTTCGTTTTCTAAACGGTCTGCGAACCGAGTTGTTAATACTCTAGTTAAGTTTTTGGAGTCTATTGTCATAGATTGGTCTGTGTGGGAGGGAGTCACTCCCCCTTCGAAGTTACTACCGTTGTTAGTGTGGAATCCAATTAATATATTTTTTTCGGTTGATTTCAAAAAAATAAAAAAATAATACTTAACGAAATTTGTTAACAAGAGTAATCAAACTGAGTGAATTTGAATAAACATCAATCATTTTAGTATTTCTTCTTTATCTAATTAATTAGGTAAACGAGATTAGATGTATATTTTGATGGTCCAATTTTACAAATTCAGAACCATCCAAATAAGTCAAAACTGAGAAGTTGCCTTTGCTTCATATTGATGGTCCAAATTTACTTTGTTTGGTTTGATTTTATGATTATGTCTGGTTTCCTTTTTCTTTTGAAATATAATTATGTCTTTTTTTTTTTAACTCTTGTAAGTTGTAATTATGATAACTACCCAACTAAATACCCATGTTTCCAGCCCGCTTGTCTGCTGCCTCATATAACTATCACTATCACTGTGTTTTTGCATTTGCAATTAATTATTATTTCATTCATAGAAAAAAATGTGCAAAATGATTAGTTCGAGTGTAATATGACTTTAACGTTTTGATTTTGTACTAATCGTGAATCTATTCTAGATACCTCATATTTAAGAAAGAAAAAACGCAAAACAATTAGGCTATGTTTGTTATAGAGTAATAGAATGAAATGAAGTGAGCATATATGCTAGATTTTGTTTTTAGAATTTATGATATACTTTATTTATTATTATATGTTAATCAATAATTTCTTCGTTTCAAATTAAATGACATTTTATAGTTTTTCACAAATATTAAAAAATGATGTTAAATGATTTTCTTAACCTTAAATAAAGACATAAAACTCATAATTGTTAATCCATTGCTGATATATTTATTATATCATATGAAAGTCATTATTAGGGATACTACTATTTTGGAATGATAAATGACATTATGGGAATATCATGTGAGTATGTCTGCTAAAAGTAGAAAATGACATTTATTTTGGAACCATAAATGGACTCTAGAATGACATTTAATTTGAAACGGATGTAGTAGTTACAAAATGTTTGTAAAAATTATTTATCAAAAAGTCTCTCATCAAAGCTTATATTTTCATTAATGAGGTGACACAACATGATGCACTGATAGTGTAAAAGACATTTATACTAACGGTGCGTCAAATACTTCCTCTTATTACATACCCAAATTGTTCTTACCGATTTATCATGGAGATCTTGTTGTTAATTCCCAACCAAATAGAAAATGGACAATTAATTTAAAACCACTTTTTTTTATTGAGAAAGTGAAAGATTATTTTCGGACAAGGATACTAGTAATTACCCTACATCAATCTCAAAATAGTTGTCTACTTCTATATATTTATAAAAAAATTCCAAAAAGTAAATAAATGGAGTATTAAACTTTTATTATACTCTAACCATGAGCATTATAGCATTAGTATTCTCAATCATTTCAGAATGAAGCATATATATTCAAATCGCCACCCAAATCTCAGTTACTACAGTCCCTAAAAACTCTCTCAATCAAACACCCTATATAATTATGTATTCCAAGAACCAAATATATAGAGATAGAAACAATTTTTTTTCTAATAATAAGTTGGTGTAGTGTTTGAAATAATTATGAAGCACTCATTAGACATTCATTTTAGGAGGAGGATTGGCACATGTATTCCAAATACATGTATTTTTACATGTATTTAGTACACTTAATGAAATTGTTTAGTGCTTGGAATGGATAAATTGTATATATTTAATATATTTGTTGACATCATGAGTTTAAAACTGTAAAAATATATGTAATATGTATTTCTATATTTAATGGAATTGTTTAGGGTAAGGAATGAATATATTCAAATATATATATATTTTTTTTGATAGGAAACGTAAAACATTTCATTAGGATGAACGCCAAGAAGTGGAACCGAAATAACAACCTAAGCAACGAGCAAAATAACCAATACTAAAGACATGAATTAAACTAGAAACCACAATAAAGCTAGAAAATAAAAGCAACAACTCAGAAAACCCAAGGAACTATCTTTCAAACCAAACGGGACCCCATACGCTAGATACCGAGCTATACAACAAATAGGGGGCACTGGTGTGAACCTCCCCCCCGATCTGTGAAATCGACATCACCACATTTAAAGACACCCATTGGACCGTCAAAACTCCACCCTTCTTGCTTCGTGAACCGGTCCTAACACGAAGCCTCGAGTTCATGGATTTCATGGTTGTTGGCGAGCCAGGCTCGCCTCCACCCCGTTTTTTGGCCCTTCCAGAGTGCGAAGCATCTCCCCTTCCCTTTCCTCCTGAATAAGTCCCCGCTTCCTTTTGAACACTGCAACTGGCTTATGCCCCAGATCCGAAACCTCCAGCTCCATTGGTTGCACATCCTCTACCACTGTGTTTTGTTGCACTTCCCATTTTTGGTTCAACCCAGATCTAAGCCACTGGGCTCCAATATTAGGTTTCTTACTCTTGGAGCCACCAAAGCCGGACCAAAAGGTCTCTCCACTCCCGGGTTTCTAATGGTCCTCAACCGGTCACAGTCCTTTTCCGAGTGACCTAGGCGGCCACAAAAATAGCAAAACATTGGAACTTTCTCATATTGGAAAGTCACAATATGACAACCGGACTCTGCTAACTCCATCTGCGCCCTCCTACGCAAAGGTCCACGGATATCAAAACGAACCTTGATCCGAGCATAAGACCCCCATCCTCCCTTGAAGTTTAAAGGATCCGACTCCACGTACTGGCCAATGATGTTCCCCAAATCTGAACAAACCCTTTCTGAGACATAGTGCATTAGAATGCCTCTCACTTGGACCCATAAGTCAAGCCAAAAGAGCTCTCTAGTGTACGGATTGTCCCCCGAACCCAGACGCTCTAGTAACAGGACCTTCCCATTATAGGTCCATGGTCCTTGAGACTGAATCTTGAATGCGTCGTCCTCCCCATAAACCTCAAAGAGGTATTTGATCTGTTTCGAAGGATTTGGAGCAGGATCATACAGTTCCGTCATCGTCACCCCCAGTTTCGGCCTCCAATTCCATGCCAAAACTTGTTGCATATTCGCGAAGTTGACCGGAGCCTCCGTGAGCAGCCTTCCAACAAAGCTAATTACCATGCCCGATCCGGCCTCCATTGGAGCCTCCCCCCGGTTATACTTGAGGGTAACCAACTCGTCATCCATCTCCAACCCTTGAACACTACGGGTTAGAGCATCGATCACTCCGGTCGACGAAGCATCGCCGCTCGCCGAACCCGCCACCACATACGCCGCCACCTGCTTTCCTTTCTCTCCCAACCCGACCCCAGATCCTCCCGCCGACCCACCAGCCTTCCCTGCCGCAACCCTCTGCTCACCCAACTCACCTTCCGCTAGCCCTAACACCAACTCCCTATGGCCTCCGCCACCCTTGCTCCCACCGGTCTCCGACCCGCCACCCTCAGCCCTACCCAACGCCGAAACCCTCCCAGACCCAAACACACCGGAACTCGCCATTAATAAGAGAAGAAGAAAAAAACACCCACAGATTTTCGTAAAACCAATAACCGGATCTGCACAACCCATCAGCCGAGGATCGATTTATATCTCCTCCTGCCTAAACCCTAGCCGCCGCCGACACTACTACACTTACCAAACCCTAGTTGGTAACACTCAAGGAGAGAGACAGACCGCTTGTATGAATTATAAAAGTTTGAAAATACATAATATTAATTTCTTATTTTATGAAATTCGAATAAAAATATCTGTCCACTTGTTTTGAAATAAATATATAAAAATAAAAGAAACTAGTCCCTATAGAATTTTGCTCTAAAATAATTTTAAACTCTATTGGAAAATGTCCCCGAGCTCTAATATGTATATTTGTACCAATCAATTTAATTATAATTTATACAACGTTCAGCAACATTATCAAAATAAAATTACAAACTTTCAAGTTATATTAAAAAAAATTAAAGTTAATGTACTAAAGTAACAAATGAGTTAATATAATTCAATAATTATTATGATTTTTGTAAAGCAAATACCAACATTAAAATTATTATGATTATTTTTCTTAGACTAAATAGAATATTATGGTTTTGTGATGGTAAAAGCTTAATTGTGAGGTCTAAACCACTAGATTTTGTCAATCCATTGAATGCTAGATTTGGTAACATACCTAGCTCTAGGGAAATATTTATATTTTGGAAACACTAATCTAATAGAAAATAATACATTTTTAGAGGAAAATGAATCTAAGTCAACCTATTTTTGGCTTAGGCTAAGCAAAATCAATGAAGTGATGACACCTCATTAAATTTCACACATACCCACCCAAGTTAATTTGTTGGGCGCAAAGCGACCCGCCCGGATTCATGAATTTTAATGAGGTGTTATCAACTCATTAATGACTTAGTCAAAACTAAAAATTAATTGAATTAGGCTACTCTTCCTCTACATTTTTATCAATTCATAAACTACAGAGGTTATAATATTACTTAAAACACTAATATTGTGCGAAAGTATTAGAATATCTCATACAACGAAACAATTTTGGACAAACTCATGATGACACAAGTTATACCAAAACGATGGGTATTGATTGTGAGACCATTTCAAATATACTAATGAACTTTGGCCCATTTAGGTTATTAGTATTCCTAAAGTATTTGTCTCAATATTGATATGTCATTTTAGGTAATTCATCGTCTATAAACAAATATTATAAATGATATCTTATGCGTTTGTTTTGACTCAGTTAACAAGTGCACTTAAATAGTTAAATGTTCTCATTTTTGTCATGTATTAGAGAATTCATAGAAAGTGTTCTAACTCCGAATGCCCACTTGAGCTTCCAACTTCTTATCTCAAATTTGTGACCAGCTCGAGGTAACACACTATTAACAAAGACCCCTAACGTGTTTTCATGACATCGCTTCTGGTGTGAGAATGAGATCTTGACCAAATTTCACAAACCTAGAGATTTTTATAGAGAGAATTATAAATGAACTTCAATATGGATCCATCCCTTTTAGTCTTTTACCAGGCTTCATGAGCGCGCCGTTAGTGGGTGTCAGACCATTCTGATATATCCGACATGACTTTCGAGTATCACACAGAGAATGGAAGCCTCTAAACCTTCTACCGCATTGGGTGGCGTCTTAGCGTTCGCAATTGTGACTTAGTATGGTATTATTAATTTTTGTTTGTAGTTGGTTTGCGAGCTGAGTGACCGACAAGATAGTTAGATTTTCGGTTTCTTTGTCAATCTTGTCTGGGTAGGTAGATTTTCAAGAAATGCTTATTCTTGAGAGATTCCAGAGAGCTTGTTCAAGCATTGCTACCAGACCAAGTTTGTTTCTCTTGTCTCATAACAACCTTATGGGATCCATTCCTGTTTCCATGGCGAACTGTTCGAACATGGAAAATTAGCTTTAATTTGTTTGAAACTGAAGGTCTGTCTCACCAAAGCAGGTTGGACCAAGCGGTTTAAACGCTTCAGATTCCCTTAGAGGTCTCAGGTTTGAGTCTCCCTGCATGCGGTATGGGGTCGATTATTTGAATTTATAGGGGAGAGCTACCCTTTGTTGTGTAGATCAACTGATCAACCAAAACAAAGGTCCCATTTGTTTGAAACTAAAACTTAATTTTTTTTTTCTGCAGCAAAATCAGTTTCAGGGACCATTCCGGCGGAGCTCATATACTATTTCAGTCTCACAACCATTAGGAGAGGAAGCTGACGTGGCGAGCTAAGCATACGTGGGAGAATGACGTGGACGGTGCTAAAGACGTGCCTGTTGGGAACCGGCTGTAGAAGGTCGCTTGAACTAATATACGAATTTTAGTAAGTCCAGTGTTCTAAAATGACAAATACTTTAAATAAGAGCCGAATCTAAAATTTTGGCAAATTCAGGGGGTCTGTAATCATTTTACCCATAAGAATAAAAATAAGGAGCACTTGAAAGTGTTAAGTGGGAGTAATTGATCTCACGCCCTAGTATGTATAATTGTCCTTATTTGTTAGTAACCAAGTTAATTATAATTACAAACCTTCTACTTACATTAAAAAAGAATTAAGGTTGATATAATGAACTATAACAAATGAGGTAACAATTGAATAACTATTATAATTAATTTTCTTAAACCAAATAGAATATTATGGTTTCATTGTGAGGTCCAACCCAATAGATTTTGGTCATGGCATTGAATGCTTGATTTGGTATCATACCAAGCTTTAGTGGTGAAGATTTTAAAATGGTGACCACTCAATCCAATAGACCCACATGTTTTTTCTTATTTAATACTACATAATTCTAATTGGATATGTAACTTTTGAGCAACACACCATCACTAACACAATTTCAATGTGTATGTGGTAGAGTTATAAAAACTATACCAAACCAACCAATTTGTGCACATGACCTGTTCGACCTATTTACTCAATCAAATTTTTTCCACATGTTTTTACCATTTTAGTATCACAATTTTTCATTGGATTCTCTCTATGACAAACCCTTTTAGCTATTTTTGTTTTTTGAGATTTGTCCACACAATTTGATAGGTTTTTGAAGTTGACTCGTGCCTAATACCCTTAAACATGCACAAATGCGTAATTGCTCTTCGTGCACGTGTTTTGCATGCATGTTTTTTTTACGATTGTAGATTTGAATATATTATCGACACACTTATTAGCATTCATCGATACAAAAAATAAACTATTATGGATTTGTAGATAAATATCAGTGCACTTCATACATTAAACGGCGCGAAAAAAATTAACTTGTATCTAGATAATTCTGAATTCTTTTATATATATCGATGTAAAAACATGCAGATAACTTATATGTACCAAATGGTACATGAAACCCATGCGCTTTCTTTTTCTTTTATTTTTTGACAAAGGAGAGATGACATATAAGTGTTGGAGTCATATATTTATCTATGCGAAAAACAAACAATACTTAACTGGTAGATAATTGTCGTTAAACTTTTATATATTTAACGGTGCAAAAATCAACGAGTAACTAAATAATAATTAATTCTTTTACATAAATTACATTTATATGTCAGTTTTGCTAAATGGCACATAAAACAAACTTTTTTTTTTTTGTTTCTCTTTTGTTCAGAGACCTGCCAAAGTTCAAATATATGTTTTCTTCTTTTGATTAGAATCTAAACCCAGAAGCCAATTTTCAGAATTCTAACATGTTCCACTTTTGGCTTCAGTTCTTGTCAAGCTTTTCCAATCCTGTAAATCAAATTATTTATGATTATTATTTGGCTAAAAATTGCAAATTTTGGGGAAATAAATACATGTGATGATTATATTTGGTTCTTTTCTTTGTCATTTCTTATCCTCTAGTGATGTTCTCATCCTTCTTGGATTTGGAGTTGTGCATGTTGGATTCTCATGGTTATGGAGGTCAAAATCATTATTTTATTTTATTTTATATTTATCTTAATTGAAAAACCTAAAAACCATATATACATATACTTTAGAATTTTTTCATACTAATAGTTTAGGCCGCTAGCTAAAAATGTGTATGGCAGAAAAATTCATGTGTTTTTATTTTACAACTTTCTATTAGTTTCATCTTATATATTTTATTAAGCGTTAAAGTACATTCAAAAGAGATCGATATGTCCACGTTAGTCTTTTGTTTACATTACTACTCTTTTCAGCTTTGAAAATTTTATTTATTTATTTTGGAGTGACAAAATCAAACTTCTAAATTTGAGAAGTTGACGTTGCAAACATCTCGTGGTGTAAACCAAATGATTCAATATTTTAGCCAAAATTTTCATCTCTTCTTTAGTCACTCTCATTATGTAAGAGCCAGCTGAAAAATTGGATCTTGATTTGTTGACAAATTAAAATTTGATTCACATTTTTTCTGGTTCAAGTACATAAAATGGACTTGATTAAGTTTTTGAGTCGAATCATACTTGTCAGGAAGAAATTGTGGGTCGAGCTGAGAAAGTCCGCATTCACTCCACATATTTTCATGTAAGATATGCAACCCAAAATTTACATCTCAATGGTCAGCTTCAAGTTAACCATTTTTAACCGGAACACAACTGAAACCTTAATTGCTAGTTCTACGTACGTTTTGTCGAACCAATTGTGAGTATTTCTAACTTTCTTTTAAATGACCGTGGAACTTTTTGGCTTATATATTTTCATACTTTCGAAAAAATGTCTTTTTAAACATGATTCTACCCAAAAAATCATAAGTGTTTCGGCGAGTCACAAGTCGACACGTGGCGCCTGAG